>JBBPUL010000145.1:0-33950 GCA_038094675.1 Spongispora temasekensis
GTACAGATCACAGCCACTCTGTGGAGGTCTGTGTGCCTCTGCATTACTAGGTACCTCTCTGTGATGTCTGTGAGACTGTGTAGCTCTGCAGATCTCTGTACAGACAGGTGCTGGTTTGCTGATGTAGGCAAAAGTAGTGGTTCCAAAGCACGCGCATACTTATAGAGGCGTACTGGGAGAGGAGCATTTCCGCGATGATATTTATGGCTGCCTGCGTTGACACGCTCGAGTGAATGCCATCCATGGACAAGTCTGCTGACCTTGCACGGAAAGTCGAAATTGCGTTTTTGCTGTCGGAGATGGCGCGACCCGATCACCACAGCGCCGCCGGGGCATCAGGTCTCTCCGGCTCCGAATCAGGCCTCCCGCCCATGTTCACGACCTATCACCCTCTCCTTGTGGAATCGCATTTCACGATTTTGACGTGCCAGCTCATGCTCGCGGAGCTGCCGACACTCTTGAAGACGTTTGTGCGCACGGCCGTGCTCGTCGATGGACTGGAAGGATACCCCGTCTTTTTACCCCCCGAGGTCGGTCGCGCAAGCCGAGTTTATCGAGGTGCTCGAGCGCCTTGCGTCTGGTTGGAGAGTCGGCATTTAACCCCACTCGCATTCGCATTCGCGTTCGCGTTCTCACTTGGCGGCGGCGGCAGCGATGCATGCAAGGACGTTGAACAGCAATGGCAATGGCAGACTCGCGATAGAGGCCCCGCCGCCGTATCGCCTTCGAACTCGCTGCTCGAGGTCACGTCGTCCTCGTCCTCGGGCGATGCTGTCGATTTGACGACGATGGCCCCGTTTGCCTCGTCGTCATCTTCTTGTCCGGGCACTGGCAAGGGCACACCGTCGATTTCAAATACAAATAATACCTCTGTTTCTTCTTGCTCCCCCGGTGGTGGATCAAGACTAGGTCCAGATGCTGGCGATGGTGGTGCTGCTGCTGCTGCTCCCTGCTCGAGTGCTACTTGTCCGTTATTGCCGACGCCGACGCTACAGACGCGTCTCGACCTCGTCGAGTCACTCGACTGCGCTCGGATGTTGCTCGTCCCTGTTGCGGCGAGACAAAGGGAACGGGCCCTGCAGGCAGACAAGGCAGCCGCTGCTGCTGCAGCTTCAGCTGCGGTGGACGTCAGCAATGCCACCAGCACCACCTCCACTAGTACTACGGGCAAGAAGCCGCTGAATATCAACATTCCACTTCATGGCCCCCAAGTGGAAATCATTCTTGCATGGCTCGCGGCTGTTCATTTGGTGGAGTTGGAGAGCGTTGCTTGAAGGATATTTACTGTATTTATATAAAAGTACTAGTGATTCTTGATTTCGGATGGTATTCCCATTGGCCGGCACAGATCTCGAGAAGGAAAAAAAAACATGTGTATGACAGATCGGGGCCGGAAGTCTGCGTGCGCGCTGTTATATTCATAAACTATCTCATCATCCACATATAAAGTTACAGACCCTGGGTATGTATCATGTCATGTTTCCCTCGTCGAGCGTTCGAGAAAAAGAATAACCTGGAGATCTCATCATATCAGCATCATCATCATCATCAAGCCACCAACCACCACCACCACCACCAACCGGGCCGGCAGGCCATGCACGAGCTGCATGCCGTACCGCAAGGGCCTTCGGAAAATATCGGGAGAGTGTGTGTGTGAAAGAGAGGGGGTGAAGACCTATTCCCGGTTCCATATCGTTCCTCAACGGTGGGCCCCGAGTCCGTGTCGAGTCGTGTCGTGTCGTCCCGGTTTCTCTTCTTTCTTCTTTTCAATGATTATCCAGTCCTCTATTTTGATCTTGAACTCGAATCTGAATCCAATGAGCCTTCTACCCTCGCCTGCCGCACAAACGGCTCGAGATGGGCATGGACCCATGGCGACACCACGAGAACTGCAGCGAGCAAAACAGGGCCGACTAAAAAGCATACGGTGGGCACCAAGCTCGCTGGGAGAACGCCAAAGTACGTCGGCTCGAGGACGACGATAAAGGGTACTCGTTTAGACGAAGAAGAGACTTGCTCGTGGGCGTGGGCGTTATTGTGGTCGTCTACATGGGCTGCACCGCGCGGTGCCGACGGCGGCGGCGGCGGCGATGGTGGTGATGATGGAGTCAGGGCCAAGCTCAGGGACTGCGTCTGCGATCGACGATGTTCAGCAGCAGCAGGAAGAGGATGACGATGTTGTGAGGGGAACAGGTAGGGGGGTGTTAGTAGGGCCGTTACTGCCCTTGCTACTGCTGCTGCTGCGCCTGAACCTGGGCCTCGAGGCGCGGGCTGCGATCCGTCGCGGGCCGGGGTGGGAATGCCCGCGTCCACGGCGCGGATGCGTGCGTACATCGAGCGCGTCGTTGTCGTCGAAGAGGAAGAAAAAGATGGATCGCGTAAAGGCGTGCCCTCGGACTCTGCCCGAGACGTCGTCGTCGCTGGGTAACATGGTCGTTCAGAGAGCCAAGTGAGGAGGTTCTGCGGAGAATACATCGTTATCGCAAAGTCCGCGGGAATCTGTGGTTTATCGAGTGACCAGTGTACCATCATGGGGCGTGTGTCAAGAGAAAATCAGTTCGAGAATTGAGTGAATGATACGCGCAGTGACTTACAGAAGCAGGCCAGGACAGGCGAAGTGTAAAGGAAGCATAGGATGCCCATGTTTCGTCGTCCAAGTCTAGAAAGAGCCAGAGCTCGTGGGGGCACGAAAATGGGCAAGGCCCTTGAGATGATCTTGAAGCCAACGTTGCTGCTGTTGTTGCTGCTGCTGCCACCGCGGTGTCGCTGCCCGCTCGTTCCCATTCACACACCCGATGGAGAGGCGTATGAAGAGCAGCAGGTTCGAGCGTCCATCGCCGCTCATTATCAGACGGATGAATCGACCTGAACAAACACAATTGGTTGGCTTGGTTTCCTAGGCCCCAATGGAGCTGACGCACCCATTTCCGACGCAAGGAAGATCCACTGGGCGTGCTGGAGAGGACGAGAAGTTGATAATTTCCGTGTTGGCGGCGACGTCGTGACATAAAAAGTGGAGGAGATGGAACAGAACCAGATGGAGCGATCGCTGGTTGAACATGTGCAACTCGCTGTCAAGTCAACCAACGGAACCTAACCAAAACCAAACCTTGTTCAAGTATCGTTACGAAACTGTCAAATGAATTCTACATCCATACAAGTCTGATAGCGATTGCACGAGGCAATGGGAATGAAACGGGGGGAGGCCCTTATACATTAATGGGCGGCCCCCCCCCCATATTTGCATACGGGCGCCACTAACAACCAACTGGGTCGAGTCTGGATCCGGTCCCAGAACCATCACGGACTTTCAAGACGTAGCTAACCTTGATTTTTCATACTCAGTGCAACTTCCTCCGAGGCCGTACAACCACTGACTCACCTCTAATTCTCAATCTACTCACGTCCAACAGCGCATCCATCCCCTCTCGGACGCCATGGAATCTCAGCACACCACACCTCTCGCTCTCGACATGCTGGCACAGCCCGCTGAGCGTCCTAAACTTCTCGAGACAGCTTGAAAGAGGGCACCGGTAGATCTTCTCCTGGTGCCTCGGGCTATCGAGGTGGCGGTTGAGGTCGACCAGGCTGCAGAATGTGTTGTGGCAAAGAATGCATTCATACCGGCCGATGGCGCTGTTCCACGACCGTTCTGTGGCAATCCATCGTTTGGTGGAGTCGCCATTAGTAAGGAGATGCTGCGGAACGGTGATGGAATTGTTGCGATCGTTGGCGCGAACCCATTCGTTGATCTTGCGGCGATCGACACGGGACGGGCACGAACCAGACTCGAGGTGGAGTATCATGGCCGACTTGCTGACAAACGAATTTGTGCAGCCCAAGTGCCGGAACGCACACGGTACGTTCTTCGGACGGTGCACGCTCGAATTCAGGTGCTGGAGAAACGGTCATCAATCAATTTCGCCCGTCTGATACATGTATGCGAGTATGCCTCACCTCACGCAGGTTGCTCTCCGATTTGAAAACGCGTTTGCATGCCTCGCAATAGTGATGAGACTGCCGGTTGTGCTCGTGCAGACCCATGGCGTTGCGGAAAAACTTGTCACATCGTTCACAATAAAAGTGCTCCTCCAGACAGTGCTCCACCAGGGCTTCGTTGTCGCTGAAGTGGCTATCGCACTCGCGACAAAAGTAGTGTCTGGGACTCTGGATGTAGTGCTGTTTGAGCGCGTTCCAAGAGTCAAAGTCCTTGTTGCAGAGATTGCAGACGTAATGGCGAGAGGACATGGCGACATGCTGGCGGTAAGAGACCAGCTGCTCGAACCAGCGGTCGCAACGTTGGCAGTAGTAGGACATGAAGGAAAAACCCCTTGACCAAGTCTTAATTATTGGTGGTGTCCGGGGTCCCACACGCGTTATTGCGGGCACGTGATTGTACTTCTTGTTCCTTCAACTCGTCCTACTACGATGTACTCCACATCAGCACAGAAAGCCAAACGAAGGACGCACGCGCGTCCAGAACTCACAGACGAACAGAAGCAGGAAATAAAGGAGGCATTCGAGCTCTTCGACACAGACAAGGACGGCTCCCTCGACTACCACGAGCTCAAGGTCGCGATGCGCGCGCTTGGCTTTGACATGAAGAAGGCCGAAGTCCTCAAGATCCTGCGGGACCACGACAAGAGCGGTCACGGCCTCATGGAGTTTGAAGATTTTGCAAAGATCAGTGAGTCCCGTTCTCCGACATGACGCGATTGTGAATCGCGCCAGTTGCCAGAAATATTTGTATTGTATTGATGATGATGCGGCAGCCGCCGCGGGACGCCGCCCCCCTCCCTTTTTTCCCCCTTTCTTCCGTCCCTGGCTATTACCTCTTACTCACCCCCAGAATATTTCAGTGAGCGAACGGATCCTCGCACGAGATCCGATGGAGGAGATCCGTCGTGCATTCCAATTGTTCGATGACGACAACACGGGAAAAATTAGCCTACGAAACCTTAGAAGGGTGGCCAAGGAAATAGGTGACCGTCTAGAGGACGACGAGCTGTGAGTCATATATATATATATTCCTGCGCGATCGTCCCTACTTTTAGTAGTAGGCCGCAGGATTCTAGCCCTGAACGCGCAGCACGCGAGCCCAGTACCCTGTTTTCGTACACGGCAGCCTGGGTGCTGTGCACGCGGGACGTTCCTTTTGTTCTTTTGTTCTTTCTTGCCGTGCCGATTTTTGTCCACCGCTGTATTCTTTTTTTCACAAATCTCCATTTGTTTTCCATATTTGCTCACCTTTGGTCTTCCGTTTACTTTAGGCAGGCAATGATAGACGAATTCGACCTGGACCAGGACGGCGAAATCAACGAGCAAGAATTCTTTGCCATCATGACGGACGACGCATAGTTTCTTCCTTGTCCCTCGCCCGTTCGAGAGAGAGAGAGAGGAGTCGAGACTGGTATAACCAGCTGTGTGTGTGTATCTTGCTTGCAATCATACAGTTTTTTCCCTCCTTGTTGAGTCATTATTTTATCTCCTCTCTCCCCCTCTATCCATCCTGGGCACAATGTCACCGGTTGTCAATTGGCAGTGTTTCTTTTTGTTTTCTCATTTCCTTTTTTTCGCGTTCACACCCCGATCAGCGTTCACCCGATCAAGCCAGTGATTCATTGATTCAAGAGTGACTCATTTCGAAATCTTTTTTTTTTTTTCCCAACAACCAAGCCACATGATCGCAGCTCAGACTGCCCCCCCCCCCCCCTTCTCCGCTTCTTGAGATCTATACAGCAACTATTTATTTATTTATGAATCCGCATCGGTACGAAAAGCACACACACACTCTGTGACTCATATGCCATCTGCTGCGCGTATCCGTCGAGTCCGTCGTCGCCGTGTGCGAGACGCTCATATATTATAATGGTCACTCAGAATTCCTCTGCCGCGCACCGCCGCCATCGCTATTATATATCTTAGCCCCGCGCCGCCGCGTCTGCCAAGCGTGCGGGCTGAGTAAGTACATAATATACAGTAAGGCTGGCTGCAGTATTGCATATACAAATATTAGTTGATTCAAATCATGATATGATAAATATTATGATTCGCTGAGATCCCGTCGGTCCTTTGGAAATGGACGTTGGTCCCGGCGGCACTCTGCAAGCCGCTGACCAGTCACACACTACTGATCTGATCGGGGGGTCAGAACTGCCATTGGTTTACCGTAGCGAGATATAGACCCCAGATTCTGACCGACTGACCACCTGTCTGACAGAGAGGCTTTCAAATCCCAAACATGAGGATGATATGATGCAATCATGACATTTAACATGTATTGGATATACATGCCAATCGGGATCTTTGGTCACATTGGACTGTGATAATAAAATTGCCAAGGGCAATGTTTTTACTAACGTCGACTTCCTCCCCGCCCTCCTCCTGCTCCTGCTCCTCCTCCGGAGAGTTTTCCTTTCCTTTTCTTTTAATTTTATTTTAAAAAAGAACCTATATACTCCGACTTCCTATAGACACCATTGGGCCCCAAGACAAACTTCCGTCCAGTACCTCACCGCCATACTTTACAACCATAACGTATTTGCTACATAACTTCCACCGAATGATAAAAAAAAATAGAAAAGTAAACGACACGAACAAGTCGACCCCTGAGAATAGAGAATAGAGAGAGAGAGAGAGAGAGAGAAATAAGAAACAAGGTCCCAGTTATGATGATGCCAGAGAATAACGATACAGAATCCCCCGCCGTCTACGTCGAGACGACAATAAAATACAGCAAAAAAAAGGAGAAAAGAGGTCATGACAAGGGGCGTGAACATACTTTTTTACATCTACGTCGTAGCGCCATGACGGAAGAAACGAATCAGGAGTGGTGGGAGTGAGGAGGATGAGAGCGGATGAGAGATAAGTGTCATCTTGGACTTTGAACCAGAACGTGAAAAGAAAGGAAAACAAGCTTCGTGAAAGGGCGGCTAGCACAAGTATGGTTAGAGGCGGCCTTACTCGCAAGGTCCTTTTCCTTTACCAACCCTGAGCGAGAGAAGAGGAATGGCGCGCCCGGAAGTTGCCTTTATGACACCAGTCGTGCCGGGTGGCGACTCGGAGACGAAAACGAAAAAGACCGAGGAGTTGATGAAATGACATGGGTGGGCATGAAAGGAACATAACAGGAATTCGTCGAAGCATGGACGAAATGGGCATGGCCTGTGGGTATATCGCACGCACAGGAAACCATGTAGCGGTGGTGGGGAAATGATGATGATGATGTATGATGATGATGCGTTGCTCCGACAGCGCGGAGCAAGGGGACAATGTCCGAAGTGAATGGAGGAATAGTAGCCTGGGATGAATGAACACCACATGTTGGGGAAATAAGACGAATGAGAAGAGGAGAGGAGCGACAGAAAGGAAAGCGCATTGTCCACAGTTGTCAAAAAAAGTCCGACTGCCGCCAGGTCGCGAATGAGTATGACCTCGGACTGTTGGCCCAACCAGCAAACGCAAAGCTTTGCAGCGTGTCCGTGGGATCTCGAGTCTCATGCATCTCCGCCTCTCATACGCTCCATAACCTTTGGCAAGTCTTTATGAACTTTCATATGTTGACCGAGGTTGTCGTGTCGGCTGAATTCCTTACCGCACCCAGGATATGGGCATTTGTGCGCTATAGAAGAGTGAGTTTGTCAAACGGTTGACGTATAATATGCGTGTCTAGGACGCACGTTTCTCATAAGTGTGAATGCTTCTGACGTGTCTCTTCAAGTGCTCTCCCCTCGCAAAGCATTTGCCACATCCGCTGACGTCACAGAGATAGATGCGAGCGCCCAGCGCCGTCCCATCTCTTTGGCCGCGACCTACGCCCGCACCACTCACAGTCGGCACTCTCCGGCCTCTTGACTTTTTTGTGAGATTAGGTACGGGGACAGGGATAGGAAGGGTCCTCGTGTTCTTCCGCATCTTCGCCGGTTGAGCAGATGAGGAAGTAGGTGATATGTCGGAGGCAGAGATGAGAGGTGACCTGGGGGAACCCTTGATGGCAGAGGGTGAGACATCTGGGCCATAAGGATGATATCGCACCGGATTTCTACCGGCTATGGCTCGAGGACGTAAGCTCCGCGTGTTCTTTGACGTAGTTCTGGTGCGTGGCACAAAGTCGCCGTCTCCACCGTCTCCATCCTCGTCTGGACTGTAATCGTAGTCGATGTCACGGGCATTGAATTCTTCTACTCCCTCCGCATCTTCACCACTGCCGGTCCCTGAAAACGACCCTCGAGCGAAACTTGGGGTGTAATCGTAGCCTCCGGCCGTGCTATGTCCACTGCTGGTACTGCCATCGTGGAGACTCAAGGGTTCGACATCAGGTTCCCCCTCGGCGTCTTCGTCTGCTCCATCTGGTAGTTCTGTAAAACCCATGATGGGGGATACCTCGGCGGGACGAACGGTTCGTTGCTCCTGCAGACCCTGGGTTCGTACCCTCAATGCGTATCGCTCCTGCTGTTGTTGTTGTTGTTCCTGTTCCTGGCACGTGCGCTCGCAATTGCTGACGAGGGCGGTAGTAAAGTACGGTGAATGTCGCGGAACAGGGGCGGACAGAACCGGTACGTTCAACGGTGTCTGATTGGGTTGTGATTGGCCGTACTGGAAGGCGAGATCGAGGGAGTCGGGAGCTGTGAAGAGTTGGTCGGAGTCAGTAGCTGGCCGGGATGGGGGCAAACCTGAGTCCAAGAGGGTACGAAAGGTGCCAAAGGCATTGCTGGGTCCGGGAGCGCCAGCGGGTGGATTATACAAGTCAGGAAAGGAAATATCGGTTTCCTGTTTGACGGTGACGCTTTGCCGTAGGGAATATGATGTGGAGAATTGCGCAGTGGGGACACTGGAATAATGCCGAGGAGGAAGCTGCGGATGCACGAAATCGGGCTCGTCTGTTTCCTGATCATAGGGATGGGCACTAGTACAGGTAGCCCTAGGCGCAGGATGAGGTGGCTGGGCAGAATACTTGGGGGGGCTATGTTCCTGCCGCTGAATATGCTGTATCGGCGGATATAGCGGCTGGAATTTCTTGGCCTCGGGGGACCATGAGTAGCCCATGGCGGCAGAGAGATTCGAGGGGAGGGGGGCGGAGACGGGCTGCTTGTAGTATTCTGCAGAGTCGAGGGAGTAGGAGGGGAGGGGGAGGGGGCGAGAGCCGATGTGGGGGTATGGGTAGCCGAGAGCGATGTCGTCGGCCATGGTGTAGGGATAATAGTCATCGTTTGCGGTTGCGACGAGATCGTTGTCCATGGTGTCGATGGGGGGCTCTGGGAGGGGGCTCTCGTTGGCGGAGGAGGAGGAGAGGGGGGACTCTGCGGAGGCTGCAGAGACGTCTGATGTCGGATATGGACTGTAGGCGATGCTGGCCTGACGGAGGGGAGAGCGGAGAGATGGGGCAGGATATGAGGGGGAGAAATGGGGATGGGGGAACGGGGAGGGGGGCATTCTGGCGATGCGTACGGATCCCTGGTCCGGGAGCTGACAATGGCTATGGAGTGGGGGAGGAAAATGAGCAAAGTGGCCGTAGAGCATTTTAAGGAAAGTGGATCGACTGGCCGGAGCGTTCTATGGAAATATGCAATTGATATTTGACGCGCACCAGGCAAAGTCGGGATATGATCGAATTTTGTCGACTTCTTCGAGGAATCTCTAAAAGGGTTTTCCTCTCTGTGGTACTGCCACTTGCACGGTGCCCGTGTCGGTGATCATCGCGCGACCTCTCCACCGCGCTTCAAATCGGCGAATCTAAAGTTTCCAACCTTGTTGCCCGCATCTCCGATCCCTCGTCTGATCTTGATAAGTCGACAACGTTATCATATCATATTATGTTACACTCTTCCATATCCATCCTCTCCCTCTGCAAATCTCACGCCTCTAGTTAGTATGCCGCATCTCTGCTCGAGACGGGCCCCGCGTCTGTCTTACATGTCCGATCATCTCAACCTTCGATTTAGCGTTTCTGCGGCTCCTTCCGGTCGTCCCGTGGCCTCTGCCCTTTGACACCTCGTCCTCGTGATGCGCTATCAATAGTATCCTCGCCTGATGCCCGTCCGACCGTCGAACACGGGAGCGAACCACTGGACGTAAGTGAACGCCGGAAGGAGAACCATCAGCACCCCATGGCGAAGAACAATGAATTTGATTCAATGCAGGCAACTCCCGTTCGGATCTCTGCGGGAATAGCCTATCATATCACATTCAGGTTCCCTCGTCGACGCGCTCGAGCTCCATCTCGCCACGGTCTCGCTCCGAACGAATGAATGAATATGTACATGAATAAATGACTGACTCTGTCCGTCCGCTCAAGCTCCAGTGGCGTCGTGACTTGCCTTTTTCGGCCAGATCAGGACAGTTTGCGAGGGCTACCGCTGATGGGCTCGCATATATATGGTAGGATTCTTGTGGGTGCTGCATTTATCATCTTCACATCTGGTCGAGAATGAATGCAAATTCGGCACTCGTGCATGTGCATGTGGTAAGCATGGCTCCACCTCGAGGTGTGACTGCCCAACGGCGTGAGGATCCCAACCCTGGCCAGAGAAAGAAGTTGCGCAACTCCGGTGCACGTTGGCGCTCTGAGACGCGATTTTCACCCTTGCCGGGAACAAACAGTGGAGCAGCCCGATCACCGAACCTTGTCATGTTGAGCTCAGCGAATCTGATAATCTCGCCTAATGAAACCAGCCCAAACGTCGCTCCCGGTGTGGTCGACTGTCATGCAGAAAAAAAGCGAAGCGAATCGCACAAAGAAACATCAAGCCACCCAGGTACCGGCAGACAAAAGGTACAAGCCATTGATCACATATGAAAAAGACTTGGCGTCAGTCTAGTCCATTCAGGGATTGTCTTATCATGGCGGCGCGAGGGAAACTGTCCCGATCGTAAGAGGCAAGAGGAACGGCGAATGTATAACCGCGTATGGTCCCTGCGGGAATGTCAGCCAAGAATGTTCCACCGGGCTTAATAACAGCCTGTCCATGAGAACATGTCAGCTAACCGCGGATCTACGGAGCGCTCGCCGGTCGAACATACCTTTACGCCCCCGACCTTGTCAGAAGCGGGGCGGGAGGTTCAGGCAACGCCTGGTGGCGGAGGAAGAAGGCCAGTTGGGGCAGCGGGCTGCCGTCGCCGGCATGGGGTCCATGGACCTGCTGACTAATTTTTCGTGGACTCCGCCGTGGACTTGTGCACACGTGGTTCTTTTGATCTTGTTTTTTTCCCTGTCCGCGCTTGGACAGGGGCTCCGACAATCAAACACATCGTCCTCTGCGTCCTGCAAAGTCCCTCGTTTGTCCCTAAAAACTTGCTCTGGCCGTTGCCTGCGCATCCTCGCCTTCCTCTCTACGCTCATTCCCCGTCTTTTTCCCCCGCCAGGTGCGCCTTTGTCCCCCACAAATCCGTCTCATTTTTTGATTCTCCCATCAGGCAGCGCAAAAACAATGGAAGACACGCCAAAAACGACTTACGGCCCCGCGCAGGGCACCCTCGTCGAAGAACCAACGCTCGTTGACGTTTCCACTCCCCAGAAAATGGTCGGCAATCTTTGCCCTTTCTCCAGCTCAGTCCCTGACAAGGATAATGCCGAACCCTTGGGTTGCCGGCTTACCCCTCTCTTTAGACTGACCAGTCCGCTTCGACTCCAGACTCGACACCCGGCGCACGAAGAATCACTCGATCACAGACCACAGGTCGCCCGACAGTGCGCTGGGGAAAGTATAGCAAGGAAGACGACTCAGAGGACGAACAACGATCACTCGAGAGGGGTCCGGCAACCCTGAAACGATCTTTTGATGCACGTGCAGTCGACCAAGAGACCGACGAAGAACCTGATCAGAACCCAGAATATCAGCCAGCCAAGATCCCTAGGGTAGACCCCCCTCCTCTACTCCCCGCATCGTCTTCCATGACCGTCGTCGATGACACTGAACAGCCTCCTCCGCTCGAGCCACCCTCCACAGTCACTCGCATATCTCCGCCACCTGGAGAATATACTTTTCTGGATGCCTCGTCCAGTTCGTTTACTGCTGAGCGCCGTGGCCCACGCATACGTACCGCGCCCCCGGTCCCGGTCCCGAATCTCACAAAGAAGAGCCGCGGACGGCGCGTGCCAACCGCCGGCGACGCGGCTACAGAAGGCGAGAACGCAGAGGGCAAAAAGGGTAGAGTCTATGTATGCAAAGTGCAGGACTGTGGCAAGTGTTTCAGCCGTGGCGAACACCTGAAGAGGCATATCAGATCCATCCACACGCACGAGAAACGTGAGTCTCTGATCGTGTTCATCTCCACCCTGCGCAAGTGCTCATCCGTCATCCCCCTTTGATCAGCCTTCAAATGTCCACACCCTTCGTGTGACAAACGCTTCAACCGCAACGACAACCTCCTCCAGCACTTGCGCGTGCACAAGGGTGACAGCTCTTCTCAGACGTCTGTTGACTCGACCACAGGTCTTGCCGGCGAGGAGCCTCCTACCGAAGAGGGCTCTTCGGCTCCTGAACGTGCGTCCTCCAAGAGTAGTAGCACGCGTCGCGCCACCCGTCCAATCCGGAAGACTAAATCTGCCGCATCTACGCCACCCATTCCGGCGGCACGTATAGCCGCGTCGCGGATTCCCGGACGTAGCCTTCCACCCCCTCTACCCCGGACATATTCCATGCCTCCCCTTCCTTCTCTTGCATCAACATACACGCCAGCCGTCGCCGGGTTCATGAGCAACACTAATATTGCCGTTTCCTCTCTCCGCACGGCCATTGATGAAAGTGACGGTGAACGCGAAACTGATACGGACATTGATGCACGAAGTGGCCACGATATCCGTTCCTTGTACAGCTTCTCGCGCGATCTCGGTAAACAGACGTTCCGAGACTCGGCGTATGCCGCTCGGGAAGTCGGACAGGCCGATCACATCAACGGCGAAGCTGCGAGCGAGAATGCCGCCGCCAGCAGCGCTCACGACGAGCAAAGGACAACCAAAGGGGACGCCCGGGCAAAGTCTGAGGCCTCGGGTCACAGCCCAGAGCCTGGTACATCCTCAACGGAAGAGGTCGGTGAACATCCAACTGATATACCATCTGTAGCGTCGTCTCCACCTCCCTCGGCTGTATCCGTTCAGTGACGAGGAACCCATCAGACCAACCGACATCACCCGGGATAGATACATAACTATTTTTTTTTTGAATATGTTGATCATCTTCAATGTTGTCGAGATCTCTCTCACCACTTCTCCGTCGCTACCTCTTCCATTGTCCGCTGTGCTCCGCGTTGTCATTCCATTTGATTGATGGTCGAGAATCTCTACCTCGTTTTTTGGATGCGTATTGTTTGTCGGGCTAGTCCATTTCTTGCCTCTCAGCCCGTGTCTTATAATTGTACATAGTAATTCTTTTTCCCTTTTTTTTTTTTTGCTCTCTCCCCATTGAACGTCTGAAGCTTTTTTTTTTTTCCTTCTTCCTCCTCCTTGCTTTCCTTAACAGTACCTACCTAGTTCTCCACTTAATCACGCTCCCTGGGTTGACGGGGTTTGCCCTGTCTTCCTCTCCCTCTCTCCCCCCCCCTCCCCCTCCCCCACCCCACACGAATACGTACACACGAAACACACACACACACATACACATATACGCCTTCTTGATCGGATATGGGGTCTGCGATACCTGGAATTGTTGTAATACAGCCTTTTGATCTAGACGTTGTGTTGTTGTTTGTCGTCGTCGTAATTGTTGACAAAGTTTGAACAAAAAGGAACAGAGGGAAAATTAAAAAAAAGGTTCAATGGCAGGGTCGACGGACTGCGATCCATTCTATAGCCCAGCGCGCTATGAAAACGGTGATCTCTCTCTCTCTCTCTCTCTCTCTCTTTTCTTTCGGTCTGCCGCAAACGGCTTCCATTCGAATCAAAAATGACTCGGCTCGAGATGAGGACTCCGAGTTCTCTATTTCGCGATGAGTCCACGTTCAATGAATAATTCGGAAATGCGTCCGGGCGTGGAATGCCATTCCCCCCCCCCCCTCATCCATTTATATATATACAGTATATATATATATATCATGCATCATGGGTCCGTGTCTGTCCGGCACGAAGAGTCCGAGAGGCGCTGTATGTGTATGAATAAAAAGGATTTCATATCTGGCATATGTATGACGTGTGGACAGCTGCTCCTTCCCCGAGGTAACTGACTGACTGTTCACTGATCAATCGATCACATGGGACACCGTATGACGCATGCACGTCAAAACAAAACAAAAAAAGCGTCGTTCAACTGAACCCCCCCCCCCTCCTCCTCCGATCCAAAAAAAAAAAGGTACATTGCAACCGAAAACACCATGCTAGGCCCACTGGAGGACGTCCTCCTTGGTCGGACCTGTGGGAACATCGGACGCAGCGAGGTTGCACTGGTGGAAAGCGCGGACTTGGTCAGGCGCAAATGCACCCACGACGGAATGCAGCACTCCTCGATTATGGAACAGGACGAGGTCGTTTTCTTGCCAATCGTGTGGGTACACGAGCTATATCATGCATCGTGATGGCGGGAATAAATAAAAACCGCGCGGGATGGAACGAACAAACGGACGAGCGTGTGCAAAAAGAAGGGGGGGGGGGGAATGGGAAACGTCATTACCGGACATTACCAATATATGTGCTCGCGTGGGCGCGACATGTGTGGGGGCTCACCTTGGGTGCGATCGCAGGTCGCTGCATCTTGTACAGCAGTGCACGGACTTGTGCGAGATCCTTGATATGAGCGCCATCTGGGTACAGGGCGCCCGCACGGTCCGCGCCTGCTGGCAGAGGCTCGACGAGCAGTTCCTGAGCGCCGCAAGGATGCACTTGGAAGTGAAGGTCACCCGTGACCGGGTTTTTCCACACCTGTCACGGCAAAGGGGAGGGAAAACGTCAGCGATCAAATCGCGCGCCCCCCTAGACCAAACTGACCACGGGCATCGTCTTGATCTTGGACTCTTCCCATTCGGGGAGCTGGTCGGTGGGGAGCTCGAGTCCTTCACTCTCGATGCCCAGACCGGTTGGCATGGCACGAGCGTGAGCCATCCATACGTAAGGGTGAGGCGCATACCGCACCGAGGCCCTCACGGCCAGACTCTTGAGTTCGGGGGACAGGATCTCAAACATGGTCTTCCCCGAGACGAATGCTGTCGTTCCGAGGGGCACCGAGAGTTCATCTCCGGTGCCGTCGTCGTATCTGACGGTCTGGCGGTCGCCTTGGGGTACCGTGATCCCGTAGAGCGTTGTCACACGAGGGGGGTTGTAATCGTACAGCGCTGCGTCGATGTGCCATCTGTAGAAACGGGTGTAGCCCTTGGTTTCGTCCTCCTCGGAGACGCGGGTCTTGTGAAAGGTGGTGTGGGAGGGGTGTTTGAGAGCAGCCGTAGCGAGCCCCTCGTGGTCCGTCACCAGGCCGTTTCCGATGAGCTGGACCTGGGGCACGCGAGGGATGGTCTTGAGATCTGGATGGAGGATAGACTTTTTGGTGGACTGAGTCTTGTTGTTGCCGTGGCCATAGCGCTCGGACTGGGGATCGAACGCCTGGAGGGGGTGGTGGAAGAGTGGAGAGAGCGAGGAGAGGGGAATACCTTTGTGAGCGCATACTGTTGTTCTGGCGTGAGCGTGACGTTGCGGAACAAGAGGGCGCCATGCTGCAGGGGGGGGATGTGGATGTGAAGCGGCTGCGGCAGGGAGAACACGAACCTTGTAGAGCGCATCGTGGATCTCTGCAAACTGTTCCGGCGTGAGCTCGCCGGGGTCGATGCCGTTGACTTGGCGACCAAAGTCGACAAAGTAAGCTGGATCGGCGGAGGCAGGCAACGGCAGAGGGACCAATTCGATCGTCATCATCGTAGTAGGAAGGAGGTCACTTACCCACGAGGAGTCGCGCGAGAAACATCCTTCAATGCGCAACAAACCGTCGTCGTCGTCTCCCCGTCCACAGCAAGGACCAGAAATGGCGGTACCGGCAAAGAGCACCCTCCCAGTGGGTTGTTCCTATTGCTAGTACCTGGCTGAATCATAACTTCGTTCTAAATGACAGGTCGTGAGGCGTACTTGGTACCTTGAAGTGTTCTCCTGCTTGATTGCAATCGCATTCGCGTTTGCTCTCTACCAGGCGTGTGATATCTACTCTCTTTCTGTCTGCTACGTGGCTCATACGAGTTTCAGTTTCGGGCACTATTGGTTGACCATCGCAAAACCGATCTGAAACTTTCTGAGCCCAATTTGGTTCCAATATTCACAACCGATGTGGCGAGGCGCGATGCGGTGGTAGAGGCATTCAAGGTGTGTGTGTGTGTGTCCACCCCGCAGCATGCATCAATTCTTCATCCCCATTTGCAGCATGCTTGGTCTGCGTACGGTAAGCATGTTCGCCCACATCCTTTCCAATCCTGACCACTTCAGAGCGAGATGCTATGGGTGATGACGAATATCACCCGCTGTCTCGCACCGGCTCAAACCTGACTAAAGCCGGGGGCATAGGGTACACCGTTGCCGACTCCATTGACACGATGCTTATCATGGGTTTGCATGATGAGTATCAGAGAGCCAGGAAATGGGTACAGTATCATTTGTCTTTTGATCGTGATGCAAATTTTAACACGTTCGAGGTGAGTGGCCCAATCACCCCACGGGTGGCGTGTGCAATTTTACTTTTCAGACAACAATACGCGTCCTGGGTGGACTACTCTCTGCATACCACCTCTCGGGTGAGGACCCTATCTTCCTCGAGCGAGCGGAGGAACTTGGAAACCGCATTCTTCCTGTATTTGAAACCCGTTCGGGCCTACCGCTCTCTCTGGTCAACTTGAAACGCCGAAAAGGTGTGCCTGATCGCGACAATAACGGCCTTGTCGCCACTGCAGAAGTTGCGACATTGCAGCTCGAGTTCCGCTACCTTGCGCATGTCACTGATAACGAGCTCTACTGGGAGAAAGCCGAGGGCGTATGTTTTCCCTACCTCGCAACCCATTTCACCCTATTTATTCTATTAGACTATGGCCATTCTCAAAGCAGCGAAGCCTGCACATGGTCTTGTACCCATCTTTGTCGAGTATGTGTCAAAAATAGTCAAAGACACTATGCTGACTTTGTTGCCATCCTTAGCCCCGAATCAGGCTTCTATCGAATGACATCCATTCGTCTTGGATCCCGCGGAGATTCATATTACGAGTATCTACTGTTAGTCTTCTGCTTCTTTATCCATAGATTGTTGATTGTCCGTGTGCAGGAAACAATATCTGCAGACCGTGAGTCTGGGAAGTTTTCATATCTATCCGACATGGTGAAGAAACCATTTCACAGAATCAAACTGAAGGAGTCTACCGCGAAGTAAGTTCCCGACATATTGTACTCTCGTGGCGTGCTCACAGGATGGACAGCTCTATGACGAAGCAATGTCAGGCATCCACAACTTCCTTTTGCAGAAGAGCATTTCCGGAAAGCTGCTTTACACTGCTGAACTCCTCCCGCAGGCTAGTCGTAGACCCGAACAGTTCGTGAACAACCTTTCGAGTTCCTTTTTACGTTCTCATCGAATAGGAATTGGAGACTCGAGCCAAAGCAAGATCACCTCGTATGTTTTTTGGGTGGCTCACTCATGCTGGGCGCGACCACCGCCGGGGCGCTTGTCGATCAGGTATCTGTCCCACCGTTACCACACGAGCTATCAGTGCAAGCCAAGCGCGACTGGCTTTCGGGTGTGGAACTCGTGAAAACCTGCTTGGCAACCCACGACACCAAGACGTAGGTTACTTTCTGTCACTTCTTTTACGATTTCTGGATTTTTTTTTTTTTAGTGGTCTTGCTGCAGAGATCGTACATTTTCACATGCCAGGGGTTCAAAGAGTGGCAGATTGGTCGGGCCGGAAGGATTGGTATATCAAAGGATCTGAGTAAGTCACCGACCGACTCTTGTTTCGAACGTGTCATATTGATGCGGCGTCCGAACCACGTTCGAATCGCACTAGGCCAGGCAAGATACCGTTGTTAGACGCAAGATACATTTTACGGTGTGTTCCGATCTCTCTCTTTCGATTGACCAACTCATGGAATGCCTTGTCACCACACACACACACACACACACACACGCCCAGCCCAGAAACAGTCGAGTCTCTCTTCCTTGCCTTTCGCCTGACGGGCGACCCGATGTACCGCGATCAAGGATGGGACATATTCCAAGCGATTCAAAAACATTGCCGTGTTCCCACCGGTGGCTACGCTAGCGTGAAGAACGTGGATCAAGTGCCTGCTGAGCAGGAAGACAAAATGGAAACCTTTTTGATGGTAAGGCACTACTGCCATGTCACCCCCCCGCCGCTAAATCAAAAAGCCGCATTTTCAAATTCATTTGTATTATGTAGAGTGAAACACTCAAGTACCTGTATTTGTTGTTCTCGAACGCGACCGTCCTTCCGCTAAATGGTAACGATTCGCCCCACTCTGGGGTTCCCTGTTCTGTTCTGACCCCTTTTTTTTTTCTTTCTTTTTCTTTTTATAGAATATGTCTTTAATACAGAGGTATGTCACCCTCTACTCCCTCCCTCGCTGGTTTACCAACGAGTTTCCAAAACTTCATAGGCACATCCCCTTCCAATCTTCATGCCCACGATCCCAACAGGGTTCTCGTGATCATATACATGCATACATACCTGCTGGACGATCATGTTACTACCCTGATCATGCACTTGCCTGGAGTTGTTCTTTTGTCCCTTGTGATACCGAAGTCGGCTACTAGTAACTTATCTCTTGCGTAATGATATTATGACGTTGAATCGCCGGAGAGATAACCCTTGATTGCTCCAACGTGTGCGATGACGTACCCGTTTTCGCTTCACATGCCACACAACTCAAGAAAGAGAGAGACGGCCATTATCATTATCAGGAAGCAATGGACACGAAAACAAGGACAGTCCAAATTAAAATTCCAAGCCAACTGACTTGAAAACACTACCAGAAGTTACACGAATTAGTAAAAGGAGCGACCGAAAACTCGGGGAGCATAGGTAGCGAACGTGTGTCTAATTTAAATCAATCCTGAACGAGAGTCGTTTACCTATCCATATATTGTGGCTCGTGGACCCCAGTCTACCAAAGCCGAAACTGGAAATCTCTATAACGGGAGGGGGAAAGACGGACGGCGCTTCCGGGGGGATCCGTTGCAATGAATGTGGTCAGACTCTCTCTCTCACATAGCGCTAGCGACTGCTTGCGCATAAGACTTGCCCTTCCAGGCGGATCCGTCATTGACGCTCGCACGAGTGATGTACTCCCAGGCCTCGTCGACGTCAACGTCGACGTCGTCCAGCGCAATGACGGATCGAATCGGAGGTATCACCTCGAAATCGAGCTCTACAACCGCAACCAAATCAGTCAGCGAGTCACCCGTTTGGCAGCGCCAAAAGAAAGAAAGGAATATGTACTACTCACGTTTCGCCTTGGGTTTGCGCAGCCTCGAGGAGATAACATCGGCCAGCGTGAGATCCGTCAACGGCGCCACCTTGTCCGCAGCTATAGTAGGGCTATCGCTACCTCCGTCTATCGGAGCGGTCAGCGCTGTCACTGATGCTCGTGGCTGTCGAGCTTCGAGTTGCAGCCCGTCTCCGTCCCAGTTCTCTGTGCTGAGCCTCCGGACGAGTTTGGAACCACGACCACCACGGGCAGCCTTGATCACCACCACCCGCGTAGCAGCGGCCTTCTCCTTGCGTTCCTTGGCGAGCACATGCTCCTGTCGCTCCTTGACGAGATGCCGGGCGTGCTCATGGGCACGCACGTCCTTGGCGCTGGCACCGACAGCGAAAGGTTCGTTCAGGCGGGCACTGGGTGGCACATCACCATGGGAGGAGGTTAGGGTGGGTTGGGTGGATGATGCAGTAGACATGAGAGAGAGAAGAATAGGAGTCGACGTGTCGCATTTATATAGGTTGCTCTTGATGACGTGACTCAGACCCGGACGAGTCCGTTTTCCTTATCTTTGGCGCGGGAACGAACGGGCTGGATGAGCCGAGCGAGACCTTAGAGACATTGCCCGCTGGTGGACAACCAAGGAAGGCTAGGGGGGATTTCATCATTCCGAGTCAGACACAGCACCGAGGCACTACACCTTGACGAGTAGCATGGCGCCCAACGAGCACGCAAACAGGAAATACATTGTCAATGGCACGTGATTCTCACGTTATCTTATCTCGTAGGTTAGGAGTTTCAATTATCTTGTGTAGCAACGTTGCGGTCAGTTCACTTTAAAGGTAGTAAGAATATTTCCAAGCAACCTTCCAAGCTTACCTTAGGCCGATACAAAAAACTTGCCATATACAGGTAATTCTGTCGATCGCACGTGCGTCGTCGTCTTGGACATTTTGTTATAGATGATACGAAATGCCCATATGAATTGCATTCACTTGAGAAGCCACAGCTGTCAGAGTACAATAAACACAACACGTACGTCTAATGGATCATACAACATGGACACCCTAGTGTCTGGAGGAGTTCGCGGCATTTGGCTAGCTCATGCCTTTCACTTTTTATGCAGGGCTGGAGCATTCAGACCAGCAGACAACCCCCTGTCTCCAGCGTAAGTCGCACCCGACCCCTCTAGCTCCTCCCTAAATAATAGTTGAGAATAATAATAAAAACGGGGTATGTATGTTGAACTTACTCGATGCGCAACAATGCATTGTACTTGGCAACACGCTCGCTTCGCGCTGGTGCACCAGTCTTGATCTGTCCAGTGCCAAGAGCAACAACTAGGTCGGCGATAATGGTATTCTCTGTCTCACCACTGCGGTGAGAGACCATGACTCCCCACCCGTCCGACTGGGCAAGCTGTGCACTAAAATACGACATAAATGCTACGTTGTACAAAAAGATTATCGAAACGTACGCTTGGATGGACTCGGAAATGGTACCAATCTGATTGATCTAGAAAAAAGTCATCGTTATTTTGTCATACTATGACAATCCGCCGAGCGGCCACAAACCTTGAGAAGCAGGCCGTTGCAGGCCTTCTTTTCGATTGCGGTCCTGATGCGCAGAGGGTTGGTGACCGTCAAGTCGTCACCGACAATTTGAGCTGAGCTTTGTTTTGTGAAATGAGACCATGCTTCCCAGTCGTCCTGGTCGAAAGGATCTTCAATAGAAACAATGGGGTACTTTTCGATATAACTAAGGTACAGGTCGGCAAGCTCAGTCCCAGATATCCACTTCTGGGGATCGGAGTCAGGGTTCTTGAAATCCAGGTCGTATTTTCCCTCCTTGTAAAACTCAGACGATGCAACGTCAAGAGCGATCTTGATCTTGCCCTCGTAACCCGCTTTCTTAATCGCTTCGCTTAGAAGCTCCAGTGATTCTTCAGCGCCACTAACGTTAGGGGCGAAGCCCCCTTCGTCACCAACGTTGACAGCTGACAGAGACGAGTCAAGCCAACATCGAAAAAAGTAAGCCGCATACCATACTAACCATCAATACCATACTTGGCACTGATAACCTTCTTCAAGGTGTGGTAGGTTTCGGTGCCGATCTTCATCGCCTCGGTGAAGCTCGAGGCACCAGTGGGCAGGAGCATAAACTCCTGGAATGCAAGCTTGTTGCCCGCATGCGAGCCGCCATTGATGACATTGAAAGCTGGGCAAGGCAAGACATAAGGAGGTTTGACGCCGGCGAGTTCAGCCAGGTGTTGGTACACTGGTACACCATTTTCCGCGGCGCCAGCAACAGCAACAGCGATAGAAATTCCGAGTATAGCGTTAGCACCGTACTTGCCCTTGTTTGGTGTGCCGTCGGTCTTGATCAACAAGTCATCGATTTCCTTTTGTTGAGTAACCTTGAGGGGGGATTTGATCAGCGCAGGACCGAGGACGTTGTTGACATTCGCGACAGCCTTTGATACACCTGTGCAAAACGGGGGATTACGGGACTCGGTTGAGAAGCGACCAAATCCGACTTTCCCTTTCCGACGTAATTCGCCTTGTCACCATCGCGAAGCTCGAGGGCCTCGTGCACGCCAGTTGATGCACCAGAAGGCACGGCGGCACGGAAAAGTCCTACCGAATACATAAGTGGCCTGGCCCATACTCGGTTGAGGGCAATCACCTTTGGCAGTGGTGATGTCGACTTCGACCGTGGGGTTTCCACGAGAGTCAAAGATCTTGTTTTCAAGTACCTCAGCATCGAATAAATAGAGCATATATGCATGTCAGAATCACCTGGCGTGCATGAACTTTGAGGACCGACATGGTTGAAAAAGCAAAAGATGGAGAGATCGAAACGGGTGCTATCTTATAGGGACCGTAATAGTCGTGGGAAACTGATTATCTTCCGCTCTAGCCCGGTCGGAAACCCGCATTCGGAATGCCATTATGTATTCACTCTCGTCTATACCTAAGTCTGTGCGGATGTGCGGATTTGTCTCAGTGGCGTTTCCGTCCCTCGCCTTTCCTTCCGACCGGTAGAGACTTGAGCAGTGCCGCTTTTCCGCGGCTTTTGTTCTTCACGTTTGTGTTCGTGTAAAAGTTCACAGCTCTTTTCTAAAGCAGACATTAAAATCACAACACAATGCGAAAAAGTAGATCAAGTACTTTGTTAGTTTTCATTCGGGGCTCCTTCTTGGACGGTGTAGGTGACTTGGTATCGGAGGGGACATCTACGAAAAGTTCGTATCAGGTAAGCGGGAAAACAAGGATGCAAAACACCCACCTTGGGCCGCTTGCAGAGCCCTGTCACTACTCGCACTCGGATGCTCCTCTTCTTCGAATACATCATTCCACGTTAGCTCCGCACTAGCATCCCTTACTGACTGAGGTGCGTCTTGCTCTTCCTCAACAAAAGACTCATCCGACAAATCCTCCTCGTCATTTCCGTCTTCGCCTTCCAATGGTCTAATATCCTCAGCGACAAAAACGTTCTTCTGCATGATCGAGTTAAGGTTCTGCTTGACAGTGATGACTTCCTTTTCCTCCACCTCCTTGTCCGCCTTGCCCTTGCCCTTGCCCTTTGACTTCGCTTCCGCCGTATTAAGTGCCTCTGGCCGTTCAGGAGGGGAAACGAAAAACGGTATGCGACCTCGAGCCCAATCGGTCAGTATAATCTTGGCGACACCATCCACATCAGGCTCTCCGCCTTTGAGCAAGCGTCCCTTCATCTTTGCCAACGAATTTAGAAATTGTTCGGGATCCCACCCTTGCGTTGGATCAGCTGGATCGGGAAGGGGAATATCGTATGTCCGGGAAAGATAGAGCGGTTTTACGCGCTCCATCAGTGCGGGTATATGGTCTGATGGCGTAGGCAAAGCTTCAACCCGCACTACCCCTTTGAGAACCGTTGCTGTTTGCGAATCATGCGCAGACGTAGGTACAATGCCAGGACAATCGATGAGATAGATTCGTCGAGTCAGTGTGATGTATTGCCAGACCTAGAGTGAAATCATATCTCGGGTGTTCCACAACATAACCAGGGTTCCACGAACTTTGGTTTCTCCAGGTACTGGTGCGACGCGACAGACCTTGCCACTTTTGAGCGTATTAATCACGCTGCTTTTACCGACATTGGGGTATCCCACGAAACCGACAGAGATCTGCTTCTTATCTGAGTGAAGCTGCGAGAATTGGCGAAGGAGTTGAATGAGAGAGCCCTTTCCAAAAGAATGATTTGGGGAGGCGTGGAAAGCAATGGTAGGGTATCTCGGGGTAAGATGTTGTATATATCTCGCCTGTTAGAACGGTATCATTTTCAAATAAACGTTATACAGGGAAATACTTACGGTTACCCAGCTAGGTACCAAATCACACTTGTTGATAATTAAGACGACTTGTTTGTGTGCCTTTTCCTTCTTCAGGTACTCCAATACCGACTCACACATAGTCCCAAGTGGATCACGGGCGTCCAAGATATGCAGGATGACGTCCGAGGAGTCGATGACCTTGTACAGTTCTCCATATATGCGCCGCGAAGTCCCTTTTGCAAATATTGGTTCGATGTAGTCGGCATGCACGGGTTGAAAATCCCCGACAAGGATCTGCTCGGGGTCCACTGAAAGAGACAAGTTAACGATGAAGTCAAACTTGAACCATGGACTTGTGGCACCTGACAACCCTTCCGTACGGTCGTCCATCTGTTCGGCGGCAGCTGCTCCAATCTTACTAAGTTCCTCGAATGTCCCGACATCTAGTTTCGGTTTCTTTCGCTGAGCTTTCGGACCAAATGTCTCACTAAATGGCTCTGTTTCTACAATATGTGAA
This sequence comes from Spongispora temasekensis, assembly GCA_038094675.1. NCBI lineage: Eukaryota > Fungi > Basidiomycota > Agaricomycetes > Boletales > Boletaceae > Spongispora > Spongispora temasekensis. Next base: position 24,217 of record JBBPUL010000145.1, read on the forward strand.
CGCTGCAGACAAAACAGATCAACACGGTAGACACGATCGAGCTTGAACGAAAACAAACCTTGCGTATATTCGGGTTAGCTGCATCGTCCAGGAGTGCCATTGGAAGCTTGTTGCGGCGCAGGAGGACGGAATATGGATCATCCTTTTTGGATGACAGACTCGTTCTGAAGTGGTCCAGCGCAGTTTGTGATATCACCCTCGTATTGCCTGTTAAGTTTTATCCACACATTCTCAGCAATCCGAACTGACCACAACCGCACGAAAGCACACACCAAACCACCGTCGATCAGGTTGTACACGTCCCTGTTTTGTCTCGCTCTCTCCCTTCTGGAAAGCAGCAGCCTTGATGATGTTTCCGTCCTTGTCTCGAATTGCTTTGCCCCCAGTGAGCATCTTGGCTCGGGCGACCTGCTTCGCATTGCGATAAAAGTTCTCGCCTTTGACCTTTTTGAGAGATATGTCCTTGGAAGACGAAGAGCGTGTCTTGGGGGAGGATGTCCCCGCTTTTTTCTTTGTTGAGCCCATATTGATTTCCAGTATGCAAGCTAAGTCGTGGCAGTACAGAAGGACTTTCACACGATATCCTGCGTTAGGGAAATAACCCCTAACTTGCATCCTCGAACTTTAGTTCCAACTGAGCTAGCCCACCAGCTTGCACTGCAACTGCTGTGCATAAAACCTGTTACATATGCACCGCCTGCGCCTGTGCAATAAGCAGAAGCGGCTATGAAATGACTTGGTGGTCCGCAGCACTGCTTGCCTAACTTTGTCTTCAGCAATCAGTCACGCTTGACCACCACCCAGAGCGCCTTATGTGGCGAGGCCAGGCCAGGAATCCGGACTTGAAATTGACTCTGATAGCGATGATCAACAGGACGGAAAACATTCGAAAGGAACGAGAAAAAAAAAGTTCCCTGGTGCGGGCCCAGTAGTTGGCTCGTCTAAATGTCAAGGCTGTTACTACTAACGTCATTCCGCTGTGTAACCCCATCCCATGCAGCGGGCTGCATCTCAGCGAGTATCGGCGTATCAATCGCAATTCAAAATCCTACATATAATCCTTCGAGAAGTCACCCTACAATAACTTCGTTTGAAGACAAAAACGGATGAAGGCACCCTCTGTCCTTGCACTCCTGTTAGGAGGGCTTGCCATCGCAGAGGCTGGCGACTCTGGTTGTCTTTGCACTTATGGAGAACTCTGCTGGCCATCCGCTTCCACATTTTCGCAATTACAGTCTCGGGTCTCGCAACCCCTCATCTATCCTCTCCCAACCGCGTCAGCGTGTTACCCGCCTTCAGACCCATCAGGAAACTGTACCGCGGTCACTGAGAATTGGACCGACGGAAACTGGCGCTCTTCTATACCCGGATCCATGGAGACATCATACTACGAGACATTTACATTCCAGAATGGCACCATTGATGCGTGCTACCTCAATACAACCATCACAGGCACTTGTCAGCAAGGGAGCGTACCAGTGGTCGGCGTGGATGTACGTTCGGTGGAAGACATACAGGCTGCAGTTACTTTTGCAGTGCAGCAGAACTTGAAGTTGGTCGTCAAAAACACTGGGTAGGTCTCTTATTACAGCGCAGAACGTAATATGATGACTGATGAATTCGAAGTCATGATTTTCTCGGGCGTAGCACCGCGCGCGGTTCATTTATGGTGTGGACGCATAACATGAAAAACATAACGTACAATTCCACCTTTATTCCTCAAGGTGCGCAGGCGAGCGAAATATACGAGGGTACGTTTCTTTACAAGTTGGGCCGGACTTGTGTCTTACACCAGCTGCTCTGCAAACATAGCTGTGACACTTGGCGCTGGTGTCCAATGGCATGAAGCCTACGCTGCCGCCAACGACTATGGGCGGATAATGGTCGGTGGTCTCTCCGTTGGCGGTTCTGTTGGTGCATCTGGCGGTTGGTTAGCGGGCGGGGGCCACTCTGCCCTATCACCCAGTTATGGGCTCGGTAAGATTCCAAAACGTCGCCAGATTGTCTTGAGAACTAATGGGGTCAATCCAAAGGTGTTGATAATGTCATAGAAGTCTCTGTCGTCCTCTCCACAGGAGAATTCTTGGTTACGAACAATCATCAAAACTCGGACCTCTTTTGGGCTTTGCGTGGTGGGGGCGGAGGCACCTACGGTATCGTCACGTCTGTTACCTATCGCACTTACCCTTCTGTTCCGGTGCAACTATACACCTATCAAGCAAATGTCACGAATACCTCGATGATTCCCGAGCTCATCGGGTCGTATCTTCGCTATCTGAACCAATTTACGGACGACGGCTGGGGCGGATATGGCTACATCAGTGCACAAGGACTGCAATTCAGCTATATAGGACCCAACATGACCAATGAGACCGCCGTGGCGACCACACAGGCTTGGCGTAACTATACGGCCTCCCTACAACCCTTTGGGGTCGTCATCGCGGACCATATCCAGTATTCTCCTTCGTGGTATGAGTTATACCTGGCCCAGTATAGTACAGGTGTCCAGAACGGCATAAATGGCATGTCTACTGGTAGGCTCCTCTCCCAGGAAACTATCGCAGCCAACTATTCCCAACTCGCGGAAATCCTGGTCAACTGTTCTGGTAGTTTCGAGTGCGTACACCAGCTTGCTTCCTGCAAACGTTGACGTAACCTCGATACTCCCGTAGCACGGTTGCAGGTGGCAAGGTCAGCCAGTTTGGAGCGGACTCTGCAGGACTGAATCCTGCCTGGCGGAAGGCCGTCGTGAAGACTTCGTGCGAAGTCGGATGGGATGACGGAGCGTCATCGATGGAAATACAAGGATTGCTAGATCAGGTTCGGGGATGGATCCAAGCTACATACGATGTGTCGCCCAACGATGGTGCTTACTTCAACGAGGTTCGTTTTTTTTTTTTTCGCTGGTGATAATATGTACTTGGCATCACGCATTCACGCATCCCACCGTTCGACAGGCGTCCCTGTTTGAAATTGACTGGCAAAAAACCTTTTTCGGCGCACACTATCCGGCACTCAAGGCTATCAAGGACACTTACGATCCACACAGGCTATTTGTCGTTGCGGAGGGTGTCGGATCGGAGGACTGGAATAATGATTTGACGTGCCGTTATTGACATCAGTTTCTGAGACCGGAATCGCGATCGCTTGCACACATGTACATATACCCTGAGTGTGCTCCATAAAGTACAGTAACTCTTCTTTCACACATACATATATATTTTACTGTTTGTTCGTTCTTAAAAGCGTCTCGACTACTCGGCGCTCTTTAATACTCGATGCAGTAGCTACTTTGTATTAGCAGCGCGTCCTTGGTCAAGCATCATTTCAGAGTGATCTGTGCACATTACAGTAGCTCTGGTCAAGTCGCGTTTGGATATTTACCATTACATTGCATTGCCAGGACCGTCGTCCTCAACTGAAGGGAAGCGACAAGATCTGCGAAAGCACATCGCGGAGAAAGACATCGAGAATATAGCTCCTCCTTTACAACAACACCAATGGCGGCGGTAGCAACACACACTGCATTTTGGACTGAGAATAGACTCCCCGTACAGTTTCTGCTGGCAACATAGCCATAACCTTGAACTGATCATATTTCCCATCGGCACATTATGATGACCGGTTTTTGCGGTTGCTATAAAACTGTGAGTCACTCGAGCGCAGGACACCTTCTGAAGTCGATCAGATGTTGCCTCTTGTCCTCTATGACATTCCTTCCAAGCTCCCTGGCAAGGCTTTGTCACCCAACACTGCGAAGCCAAGGTGAGAGCGCCCCCGACCGCAATATTATGTTTCCCACCAAATCAACGCGTTAGATTTGTCTTGGGATATAAAAATCTGCCCTTCGAGACTGTCTGGGTCGAGTACCCTGACATCGCTCCTAAACTGAAAGCTATGGGCGCATCACCAACCATGGGACGTCAAGATGGGACCGATCGATATACCCTCCCTGTTCTCAGCGACCCCAACACGGGTGCCCTCATCAGTGATTCATGGGATATCGCTGAATATCTCGACAGGACATACCTAGAGAAGCCCATTTTCCCCAAGGATTCCAGAGGTTTAATCAGCGCGTTCGAGTCCGCAGTGGTTGCGCTGCAAGGAGCCTCCGTGCGGTTCATTTTACTGCGAACCTCACAGGCAATCTTGAACGACCGCAGTATGGACTATTGGATGAGAGCCAGAGAAGCAGACTTTGGAAAGCATGACAAATGGTCCCCTGAAGGACCGACGCGAGATTCTCACTGGGCGATCATCGAGAAGAGCTTTTTGGGCTCCGCAAAGGGATGGTACGACAAGGTCGAGGGGAAATGGTTGATGGGGAATACGTTTTCTTACGGAGACATTGTCTTGGCGGCGCGGCTGCTTTGGTGCAAGAGGGTGTTTCAAGATGACGAGTGGAAGAGGATTACGTCCTTGCACGATGGGAGATGGGCAAGGCTGCTTTCTGATGTTGAGAAGGAATGCAACTTTAACCTGCACACAGACTAGGCATATTACTGAAGCTCGCGAACATCATCAATAGCTGAAATAAGTTTGTCGGATGTGACCTTCAGAAAACCATTTTGACGGCCTAAGCCTAAGTGCATGCGGCACACCACAGCGCCTCCTTGGTCAAGCGTCATATCAGAGTCATCTGTGCACTCTTGTCAAGTCGAATTTAGATAGTTACCATTACATTGCACTGCTGAAGGGAAGCGACAAGATCTGCGAAAGCACAGCGGTCATCATAATACCTAGCGACATAGCCATAACCTTGAACTGAATATTTCCCGTCGGCACATTATGATGGCCGGTTTTGCGGTTACTATAAAACTGTGAGTCACTCGAGCACAGGACACCTTCTGAAATCGATCGGATGTTGCCTCTTGTCCTCTATGATATTCCCTCAAAGCTCCCCGGCAAGGCTTGGTCACCCAACCCTGCGAAGACAAGGTAAGAGCGCACTCAACCGCAATATTATTATCTTTCCCACCAACTTATAAATGCGTCAGACTCGTCTTGGGATACAAAAATCTGCCCTTTGAGACTGTCTGGGTCGAGTACCCTGACATCGCTCCCAAACTAAAAGCCATTGGCGCATCACCAACCATGGGACGTCAAGATGGGACCGATCGATATACCCTCCCTGTTCTCAGCGACCCCAACACGGGTGCCCTCGTCAGCGATTCATGGAATATTGCCGAATACCTCGACGAAACGTACCCACAAAAGCCCGTTTTTCCCAAAGACTCCAATGGCATAATCAATGCCTTCGAGTCTGTGGTGATGAAATTGCAAGAAACGTCGGAGAGATTCACGCTCCTGCGCACGCGGCAGATTCTGAATGAGCGAAGCCTAGAGCACTTCACCGCCGTAAAATCAGCGATGATTGGAGAGGATGTTGACAAATGGTCTCCGGAAGGACCGATGCGTGTTGCTCACTGGGCAGCTCTGAAGCAGAACTTTCTGGGTGCTGCAAAGACGTGGCACGACAAGGTCGATGGAAAGTGGCTTATGGGAAATACGTTTTCGTACGCGGATATTGTCTTAACAGCTCGCTTGTTTTGGTTCAAGAGGGTGTTTGAGGATGACGAGTGGAAAGAAGTTGCCTTGATTCACGACAAGAATTGGGATAGACTGCTTTCAGAAGTAGAAAAGGAGTGTAATTTAATCTTGACTGCTGACTAGAGCAAGTGGAATATAGTCTGGCAATTGGATTGCTTTGGTCGATGAACATGTCTGGGTTGGCTTCAGAGGGACCATACTTATTTAGAGCATCGCACTGTATCGGTAGCCGACGGTGCCGGGTGGGCACGGGTAAAGGTCCCCTTGAGTTTAGTTCTCGAAGCGGAAGGTTTAGGGAGCCGACGGCGGCATTAAGGGTGGGCAGAAACATCCCTGAGGATGTAGACCCAAGGCTGTCAGGACTATTCAGGGAGCAAAGTGCGCCCCTCGATGTACGGTACATCTGAGCCTTCGTTCGAGACTATAATCATTTTCATCCGCTGCGTTCATAGATGCGCAAGCGAAATAAAATAAAAAATGTACCTTAAGCTCGCAAACGGCGGAAGGAAAGATGACAAAAGTTGTGCAGTCTGAGTTGGAGCCTTGGAGGCGAACATGGACCGAATGGCTGCCGACTAAATGGATCGGGCTATTCATATCACCGTGCCAGGCAGCCCATTCCGCTCCATAAGCACCTTCCCCAGGAACGTGCTCAATGAAACACCCACTATCCACAAGAGCCAGCTGTCCATCTATTGTCGACGCCACTGTAGCACTTTCAGGAACTGTATGGGCGCATTCCAGTAGAGCATAATGTAAAAGGACTGTCTCACCCAAGTGATATCCAACCCGAGCGGAGTTCAAGGTTACTCCTCAAACGGTTGGTGCAACTTGCCAGACTAATCCACCAGACCAAATGAAGACGTAACTTTGATATGTATTAGGTTTCTGCTTACGCCCGCCGCATCTTGAGGATCCTAGCGATGGGAAGTTGATAGCGCCAATTGCATAAAAGACCCTATAGAACGACGCAAGAATAGGTAGGACAACCCACCATGATACCGCTGATCCTCTATGACATCCCTTCTAAGCTCCCTGGCAAATCCTACTCGCCTAATCTCGCAAAGCCAAGGTGAGACCGCACTTGCGTTCGGAGCATTGTGCCACTCAACGGACGAGTCGTAGATTTGTCCTGAGCTACAAACAACTTCCGTTTGAGACTGTCTGGATCGAGTACCCCGATATCTCCCCCAAGTTAAAAGAAATAGGCGCATCACCAACTAAATGCCTAGATGGTAGCGAAAAGTACACCCTACCTGTTCTCAGCGACCCGAACACAGGGGCCCTCATCAGTGACTCATGGGATATCGCTGAATATCTCGACAAGACATATCTAGAAAAACTTATTTTCCCGAAGGATTCCAGAGGTTTAATCAGCGCGTTCGAGTCCGCAGTAATTGCGCTGCAAGGAGCCTCCGTGCGGTTCAGTTTACTGCGAACACATGCAATCTTGAACGACCGCAGTATGGACTATTGGATGAGAGTCAGAGAAGCAGATTTTGGAGTGAAGCATGACAAATGGTCCCCCGAAGGACCGACGCGAGATGCTCACTGGGCAATCATCGAGAAGGGTTTTTTGGGTTCCGCGAAGGGATGGTACGACAAGGTCGAGGGGAAATGGTTGATGGGAAATACGTTTTCTTACGGAGACATTGTCTTGGCGGCGCGGCTGTTTTGGTGCAAGAGGGTGTTTCAAGAGGACGAGTGGCAGAGGATTGCGTCCCTGCACGACGGGAGATGGGCAAGGCTGCTTGCTGATGTTGAGAAGGAATGCAACTTTAACCTACACGCAGACTAGGCATATCATAAATCATGCGATTGATCCTGCTGAAGCTCACGAACATCATCAATAGGTAGAATCTATGGTACATGAGAAGTCTACTTATGTTCCAGGCTGATGTCGACATGCCGTGTCCTGCAAAAGCGTCGAAACGACACTTCCTAAGCTGGTGAATGTTCTTGAGAGATCAGGACCTGCAATGCGAAGTCACTGGCACTGTCATCGATGGTGAGGTCGTCTACACCGCGCAGCGTGGCATTCTCCCTTGGAAGAAAAAAAAAAAAAGAGGAAAGGGACGCGGGAGGGTTTTTATATCTGTTCGGCGACTCCCTTTCGCACGATTTGGCTATCTTACGTAGACGGAATTGACGCCTTGTGAGTGTAAGCCATGTTCAGGTCGTACTTCTTTCAAGGTAATCATTTTGTTTCGTTCGTGTAACGTCGCCCTAATTTTGCATCTAGCCTCGCATTTTCTCGCGTCTTCGAGCTGCGCAGGCTTGCACACTTCCGCCGCTTGTCGTGCCAAACCTCCAGGTCCAAAGAAAACGGTTTCGAAGCTACAAGCCAAGGTCGATCGCAAACACGCAAAAGACGCATCTCGCCTCTATGTTGTCCTCGGATCAGAGTATAACAAGGAAGACAAGTTTGTCGGATGTGACCTTCAGAAGACCATCTTGTCCCCAGAGACCGTCTACTCTCAAGATGTGCAACCTCGTGTCTTACGTCTTTCAGAAGGGGAGGTGGAGGTTCCATCACATTTAAACTTTGGAATAGAAGAAGGAGAGCACAGGAAACTACTTTTTGAAGTTCTACCTGCCTTGACAGTCGAAAGAGGCATAACGGCGTTCGATGAAGATATCGTGGAGCACACGAAAGCGAGCATGAAGGAGGAACTTCAAAAGGCTAACTCGTTTGCTCGGCTAGTGGATCTCAGGAATGCGAATGCAAAAGGTTTCGCCTGTGAGAACCGCAGGCGCATCATTGCCGCCTTTTCCTCTCCTGGACAACCAAATGATACAGGTCGACCAGAAGTCCAAGGTGCGCCTCATTTGACAACGAATAAATATCCTGTAATAATGTTTGCTTGTCCCAACAGCGGCACTACTAACGTATCGCATCCGTAATCTATGGTCCCACTTGCTCACGTTCCGAAAAGATGTCGCGAATCGAAGAGCCTTGCGCCAATTTGTTCATGATCGGGCAAGGGTTTTGCGCTACCTCAAACGATTGGATCGTGATCGTTACGAGGCAATTCTTCCGCGATTAGGCCTTGACAAGGGTAGCGTAGAGGGTGAGCTAGTCATATAGATTTTGGTAATCTACGTTTCCATTTTCTCCGTTCGAACCAATGACCAGAAGTCGTTTGGCAGTCTAGTACCGAAGGATGAACTGATCTTTCCTCAGTCGTCCTTGCTCTGCCATGCCATTTGGTTCGTCCGAACACTACAGTCACCTTTTCATGATTACTTTCGTCACGCTTGCCTTTCTCTCTGCCTTGGGTAAAGGCTTGGAGTCTGGCTGAGGAATGCATGATGTACTGACAGCTCTGCAAAAAATCAATCAGGAGATGTCGGTTGCACTAGGCGGGCCTCGCATGAAATCGGCTGTACAATGGCTTCACGACGTGCACTGCTAATCCTGTAACAATCCTGAGAGCTCAGAACGTATACATAATGCAGCAGAAAGGTAAATGCCGACGCATGCGAGTACCTTCTGGTGGTAGGATACAGCAGCATACGAGGCGTGGGAATTGGACTGATGTTTGTGCTTTCCATCATAAGGGTAATCTTGTAGTCCTTTTTGTGTCCTTGATTACGACTAACGATTGCAGGACACGATCCCCGTCTTGCCAGCCAACTTTGGCGCACCACCCCACCAGGCCATCACAAACGAAGTAAACAAGAAATATGCAAATAGAGTGCTGCATGACGTTGGCTTGTGCATCTGCGTGTTCGACCTCGTAGAAGTTGGCGAGGGAAAAGTCCGGTATGGGGACGGATGTCTTTGGTATAAAAGTCCTCGCCCATGCTCTCCCCGATCGCCCGCCCTTTTTTGTTTTCTGACTCGCGCCTACATATCTAGCTAAATTCCGTATGGTCGTGTTCAGACCGTTTGCATCCGAGGTGATACTCGCCAAAGTCAAGTCCTCCGACGAAGAGGGAATACGACGTGTGTCTTTTTCACGCGCCGTCAACGACCCCATCTCACGATCGCAGTGAGCGTCGGATTTTTCGACGACATGTTCATCCCTCTTGCATATCTTCCACAACCTTCGGCCTTGTACGACACCTGCCATCTCTTGTTTTTTTTTTTTTTTTTTTTTTTTTTTGGCTAAAGAGACGTGTGCCTTTTTTGTTATTGTTCTTATTTATTTTAAAAAGAAAGCGCACACATTTGGGTTCCG
>JBBPUL010000146.1:6581-21189 GCA_038094675.1 Spongispora temasekensis
AGATCAATCTAGTATCTCGGCCCGAGCGTCCGACTTATCTAATACTTTGCTTACTTAATCACGTGACCGTGGCGTGAGTAAATGAGTCCGCTGTGCGGCTTGTGGACGTGTGGCTCGTCGTTGGCCACGATGTCGAGGTCTTTGACGGCCACTCAAATTATCAGCCAGGGCGACTATCTCAACAATGACTTTGATCCAAATACGTTGACTGTTTCTCAAATACTTGGTGTCCTCAACCATCACCAGATCCGCTATCCAACTCCCTATACCAAAGCGAAACTCGTGCAACTCTTCTTGGACGACATCAAACCAAAGGTCACACAGTTTCGAAAAGAAAGGTTGAGACGGGAGAACAGTCTGGCCAGCGATGATGGCATAACGGACGGCCTCACTGGCCGACCACTCAATGCAGATACGAGGGTGACTAATTTCTGCCCCTGATGTGACTTTGGCTCATTGTGGTGTAGGTCCCGAGACGATCTTCGCGAAGACTCTCCCACGTCCCACTGGACAGCGACCTCCCGCAAAGACCAGAACCGGTAACTCAATGATCTTCTCGTCCAACTTGAACTGACATTATCTTAGCCAAAGCGCCGGCGTTCATCCGCTCAGCCGGACTTGGGTAGGATCCCGAGTACGAAAGGCCGTGCTAGGGTGTCCGCTCTTGTGGAAGAAAGTGAACCAGAAGAGGAAGAATTACCGGCTCCAAAAGTGACGAAAAGGAAAGAGGTGAAAGCTAGCTAATTCGCTTTATTGCATATTGGGCGACTAACGTACAAATTTCAGGATAAGACGCGTCGACTATCGGTGTGTTCTAAGGCTTTGTTGTGGCGTAATTCGCGGAACTAACTTTTGTCACCCTCAGATAGCAGATGAGAGTGGCTGGGAAGACAACAATATTTTCCAGTCTGGTGCCGAATCTTCATCTCCAGCCCGACCATCGCCAGTTCGCAGGACAGTTCGCAAAGGTGCTACTCACAGGAAATCTCGACATTCTATGTCAGCACCACCACAAATTTCTCCTCCATCATCCCCCATCAGAGCGCCGGCGTTCTCTCCCGCAACTCAAAAGTCACTACCCGAGTCCAAGTTTGAGCCACAGCTCCCATCAGACATTCCGCGCCAACTACCCACACAGAAGGGAACTGCATTCGTCCCCTCGAGTCATCCGTTTGGCTCGTCTGATGCGCCAGAACAACTGTCCCGATCTCACACCCCCGAAGTAGATGAAGGGGTTAGGAGCGATTTGGACTCCGTAGCTTTTTCAGCTAGCATTCCAAGGGACGGGGTCGAAGGGTCTCCGCTCAACGAGGAGGCGATTAAGCAAATCCCCACTGATGCTGTTGACCGTCATGAGCCACGCGCAAAATCGAGGTCCTACCTGCTGACACTATTGTATGCGATTTTCTTTATTGTTTCCTCAGCTGTTATCATCAAGTACAAGAATGAATCCGCGTCCATTGGGTTTTGTGACGCGGGGTCGAACAGCAGTCAAATTTTAGAGGATTTCCAAGCTCATATTTCTGCAATTGGATCGTGCAGCCGAGCGAATCGGACGCTTCTGGATATGCCATCGGAACTCTTTGATGCAATCACTACCAAAGATGGAACTCCTTGCCCTCTGCTTTCATCGGTCCCCCTGCCGCACCCGTCGGCATGCACGCCTTGTCCAGATTACGCATCGTGTAGCCAATACACGGTAACGTGCAATACTGGGTATTTACTGCGTCCGCACCCCATTCTCTCGTTGTTGTCACCTTTCGGGGCCGCTCCATCAGCTCCTGTCGAGCTGGTCTGGAACCTCATATCTAAGGTGGTCGATGGGTTGCCCGGATTGGGCCCGGTTGCATTCCCACCTCATTGTATTGAAGATCCGAAACGAAAGAGGAATATTGGCGCGTTGGGGAAGGCAATCGAAGCGCTTCTTGGCCAGGAGCGTGGGAGAAGAGTATGTGCTGGTGGTCAGGAAGCCCAGCTGATGATACCTGATGGTGAAGGAGGTGAAGCCAGAAAATGGGGTTTGGAAGTAGAAGACTTGCGAGAGGCGATGAAGAAGAAAACTGCGGTTTGTCCAATTGTCATACTCGATGTGTAGTAAATGATATTTTTGTTTCGGCAGGCGCATCTTCTCAATACTTTTGATGATACCTTCAACGAAGCCATGCAACAGCTTGTCGACTGGGGTAGCGTTATATTTGGGGAGGACATTTCGTGAGTTCACGATCGCAAATTACATGATGCCGATTGTCACATCGCCAAATTTACTTCAGTGGACATCGCTATCTGGCGCACAGGACTGCCAATTTAACCTTGAGCTGCAAGTTCACTGTGAAGTTCCGAGAGGTGTGGTTGCGATGGCGAGCGAGCGTTTTCGGTAACGATGCTACCTTGTGTTTTTGTCTGCGAGAGCTTGACGCCAGCCTCACAGTATTGTTCGCTACAGTAGGCGTGCTCTACACCTTCCGACGGAGCCGTACCCAACGCCAAATCGAGAACAAACGTGTCGCGGAACTGGTGCAAATTGCTCTCGATACGTTGCGTAATCAAGAGCTTGCGCACCATACGGATCCAGTGACGGCACCTCAGCCGTATTTGTCCTCACTTCAGCTCCGGGACCTCATTTTACAAGAGGAGCATTCAATATCCGCGCGGAAAAGGTTATGGGACCAGGTGGAGCGGGTTGTAGAGGGCAACGCGAACGTCAGGGTCAACCTGGAAGAGGTACAAGGTGGTGATGAACACCGCGTGTGGAGATGGGTAGGGACGGCAGGGCGGGGACCAGAGTATCGGAAGAGGGTTCAAACAGAGACGGAAAAGGGTGAAGGCCACGTCGCTTGAATTAGTTTTCCGGGTGGCGAAGACGTCGGCATCCATATAATGGCTGACAGTAACCCCTTGACCCATTGTAGTTTGGATATCATTTTGTCGTGCTTGGAAAGGTTCATATCTACAGTTTTGTTAAGTATAGTGAACTTCTGTAATGAAGGTGGTTCGATGAATCGATATGCCGTATGGTCGCATTCGCTCGGAACCTTGTTGGAAGATCCGGATCCGGGAGAGGAACAATTGGTAGAGGCAATGCTTGTCCCCCCCAATCAGACCGCGCACGCTATCCCAGGAACAAATTGCAGCCACCAGTCAATCACAAGCAGGTCTTCAAATCCGCAGCACAGCGCCGCCCACATTAGCTACAGCTTACGAAGGACAACCCCAGTTAGAGCCCGAAGTACAATCAGCGTGGTCCAGAACATGGCGCATAAGGCAACTACGTCGCCGAGCACCCCATAAGATCCCAGTCTGGACATCTGGATCTCGTCACGCTTGGTTGCTACCCCGAATATGTCTAGGTATAGGGCAAGCTCGCTCCCATCGGGATCCCCTCCTGGATCTTCTCAATGAGGGACCTTTTCATGAATTGCTCCTCTGCGAGCACGCGTGTCGTCTGAACGACAGAATGGGATATGCTTAGAAACATGTGGTCTACGAAAAGAATAACGCTCACCCTCAAAAAGCGTTCTAGATCGATGCGCCCAGCATTCAACGCCCTATGCAGATGGTAAATCGTGTCTTCGATCGCATTGTCTTCGGCGACCAAATTAATCAACCTATTCATGTCTGTCAGCGGTGGCCGGAAGGAGGGAGCACCAGTTGGGGAAACGGAGACTCGCTGGTTATGGACTATGCTCGTGGAACAGACTAATTCATCTACCTCCGGGTCGCCTTTGCGACGCAAATCGGCGAGGTTCCGGTCTGCCTGATCAACGGAGGATCGCAAGCGGGCTGCGACGGTACGGCACACATCCCCCACAGCCTCTAGACGGGCCATCTCATCGCGAATGGCGGGTTCACCGACAAGAAGATCGGACTGGTGAGCACGCATACGATCGGTTTCCAGGAGCATGAGCTGCGACAGGGAAGAAAGCTCTGATCGTATCTTGTCATGAACCTGGGCATGGAGCTGAAGGAGTTCTGGATTTGGAGGGCGTGGCGGTGCTGATGCTGGAGGAGGCTGTGGAGGAGGGGACTCATCATCGAGCAGGTTTGCACGCGGAGGACTGGACGCAGCCTGTAGAGGGAGTGGAGGCCGAGGCGGGTGGAGAACGGATAGAGTCAAGGGGAGGGGAGGGGGCTGCGGTGGCGGACTTTGTGCAAGAGCTGAGTAGGGTTCCTCCGGGGGCACTGATGGGCGGTAATTAGGACTGGTGGGAGAGGATGTTTCTCTAGACTGTTCGGTGGCTGATCGCGAGGGGACTCTGTCGCTGGGATTGGAGACGTGGGAAGGAAGGATCGGTGTGTGATATTGGGGCGGTCGCGTATCCGGAATACGAGGAAGAGGCTGAGGCAAAGGCGGTGGAGGCCGATTGTACCAGTCAATCTAGATGAAAGGTGATCAAGGCAAGTGGATGATTTCAAAGTAGCATGTACATACATGGGGATAAGGGAGGGGCGACGTCGCTGTGGTAGGAATAGGGCGCGAGGGCACGACAGGCGGCTGAGACGAGACGGGTTTCGGCGGCAATGCGGGCCGATCCTGATTGGGAGATTGTGGCAGCGACGACAAGGGTGGTGGTGGTGGGTGGGAGAGAGTGGATGAAGGGGAAGAGAGTGGTTGCGGGGCTGGGCTGGAAGACTTGGGTTTGGCGTAAAGAGGGGGGGCGCGGGAGAAGTGATCTTGCATCGCCTGGAGCAAAGCGGCGATGTTGCAGGGCTTGGACAAGGTGAGTGGCGCTGCAGTGGGGTTGAAGGGGAGAGAACGGACCTCGGGTTTTCTGATCCAGTCGTGAATGTACTGGATCGAACAGCGACCGCTGAGATCGACGTGTTTAGTCGGACGGACGAGCATGTGCTGCGTGGGGACGACATAGCAGATCGGAGGATTGCGAGGGTAGTCTTTGGCGATCCAGACAGAGATCGGTATGTTGTAGGATGTGCCCCTGAACGAGATGGGCATAAGACCGTGGAGACAGAGGAGGAGCTGGGCACGGCCATCGTCGTACGCTGCGATCATGATATGAAAAGACAAGAAAATAAAATAAAAATAAACGAACTGTACACGTCCGCCTTGGGTCGCAGTGAAGGATAGCGGGCGAGTGCATGCTCGATGTCGAGCACGACGCGCTCGCTCTCTGCGTACGCGGCGGCCTGCTCTCGCAACCATCGCTGTGTCTCTGCCATGCCCCGCACCCGAACCCGGCACACGCTTTGCCCAGGCCGGCCCAAGTTGGAGCGGCGACATACCTTCAGACTCCGACTCCGGCAAGGTCGCGCCGACTGCCGGGCCGGCGGGTGCGCGAGGCCCCCGGAAAGAGAGAAGAAGGGTGTGCTGCGAGTCCCCCAGGCGAGAGTCTGGCCCGTGCCACGTCGGGTCCCCAGATCAGAGGGTGCACCTTTGTGACATAGATCTGGCCCGATCTGAGTCCCACAGTCGCACTCCGCTTCTGTGGCGGGCTCTTTCCATTTCCGCGTGGGCCGAACTCTGTTTGTGACAAAGTGTGACGTGATGACTGGGTGCTGCCGCAAACAGGTACATGTTCCCACGCCCCCGATCGGTAATCTCTCGCTACGACCAGGGCATTTCAATTAGACGTATCCGAACCAGCGGATCCATGATACCAATACCGGATCTTTAGCCTTCGTCCCGTCCCGCTTCTCTCCTGTCTCACACATATATAACTCGACCTCTCCTCCTCCTCCCTCTCCTCCCCGTGCCCACATCACAATGCGTGCCTCAAGACTCTCCGCCGTATACGAGCCAGAAATACCCACAAAGTCCCTCACACCCCAGCGCAAGCACAGGAAGCTCCTCAAGGACGGATCCAGCGAAGTCTGGCCAGAGGAGATCGAGCGCATATTCGTCCAAGGCCCGTCCTTCCTCTCCTTCCCTCGCACCCGCTCCCCCCTTACCCCTCCCCCTCTCTCTATAGGTCTTCGCGACTACTGGGAGTCCCCCTGGGCAACCTACTCCCGTGGCCGCAGCCGCTGGCGCAACCAGTTCCTCGTCGACTATCTCCACAAGAACGGCGTCGATCGCTCAAAGAAACAGGTCGCGAGCCACATACAGGTCCTCCGGAACATGTGGAAGGGCGAACCAGGCGCGTCCTCCTCTCCCCACCCGCTCCCCCCTGCTCATTCCTTTTCCAGAATACCACCTCGTCGCCGGTGGCGAGGAGCTCTTCCTAGAGACCGCCCTCCTCCCCAACGTCAAAGCAGAGGACTCTCCCGACGCCCATCTTCTTACCTCTACCGGCCATTTCGACGATCACTCCCCGGCATCCGATCGCTCAGCAGCCTCGGCTACTGGTGCCTCCCCTTGCCCGCCCCGGTCCCTCTGTGCCGGTTCCAGCCCCACCGTGAGTACGACAACGGATCTTGCTCTGCCTCACCATCTGCACAATATCCGGCCACCCCGGCACGACGATGACTCCCGTCGCGTCCGCTCCCTCCCTGCCTCCGAGCCGCACCGCGCCGACTCCCGCAGACTCTCTCCCCTTTCATCCTACTGGACTTCCGACCTCGCTCGGCCTCCGGCAACCCAGTCCTCTCCGAGTGGCATCTACACTGCCATCGATCAACCATTCGACTTCACTTCACAGTGCTCACCCGAACCTTCCCGCCACCCATCCCTCTCTGACTCCTCTTCCCTCTTATTCACCGAGTCTTCTTCCCTCTTCTCCGAACCGGCTCCCTGCTCCATCGGTCTAACCAGGCTTTCCCTATGGGCAGAGGGCATGCCCTCCCTGACTCTTTCCGTCGATGCTCTCTTATCCTCCACACAGCCGTTCGTCCAGCCATCCCCAGCGGTAATGCTGAGAATCAAGCTCCATCTCCCACCAATCGACGTGCCTTCCTTTCCAGCCCTACATGGCTTCCAAAGCTCGGTCACATGCACCATGCGGCCCTCCGCCCCCGTCCGGTGCACGACTGCCATTTTGGTACGCGGTCAGTGCACTCTAAGGGAGAGCAATCACTGTACCTTCATGACTGCCGAGCCCACCGGAAACGATCAGCTGGAGAGCATAGCACTGCTTCTGCCTGACTCACCCTTGACTCGCAGTCGGTGGCTTGACTCCAGTGAGTAATTTCCTGCCCAGCTCCATCCTCCTCATGTTCACCACGTGCACCCTCCCACAGCCTCGCCGACTTGCATCGTGCAAAGAATTATTGTAAACGAACAAGTTCTTGCAGTCATCTTTTACGATCTGGATAGAGGGCAATGCGAAAGCATGCCCTCTGCGAAGCTCATCGGCATCCAAAAATACCATGGCCGCCCTGAAAGGTCGCCAAGTCCTCAGTCCGCTTATCAAGCTGACTCGCTCTTGCCCACCTATACCCATGTTCCCGGGCAATGTGTACCCCGATCCAGCCTCCCTCAGACGTCTCTGTCGTATGCTGTGTCAGCTATCAATGCCGATGCCACCCTCTCAGGCACGTCGTCTTACTCGGCGGCGTTCATGATGCCTTCTCTGCTTTCATGACCTTCATGACCGTCTCATTACTCGGATATTCACGGCCATTGAACGTTGTATCATTTCGTTTTTACTCTGGATATTGTCTTCTCTCCGAACGGTTGTTGTTTCTCCGTGTTTGGGCTGTTTTGGTCGCACAGTTTTAATCTCTTTGATCTCGGTTTTGCTTTGTTGTAGCCGCTTCCATCATCAAGTACTGTAGATATTCTGTAACGTCACTGTGGGACGTCTAATCACCCCTACGTCCTGGTATACCTAGAGAGCCTGTCGGCCGATTCCCGTATTCGAGAATCATAGTGGCGTTGTTGCAACTGCAATAGTTCGAAGAACGATGTTCCGAACGAACGACTCAGTTGGGGATCGTCCACTTCTGGCAGGTACACTCCGTCCGCATGGCGATCGTCGCTGCATAGTAGGGCCTCTAATTTAGGTTCCTTCTTGATTAAACTCTCCACGAAATCAAGGGCACGGAGCACCAAAGTTGGTGGCCAGTTCAGTGAAGCAATCAGCAGGCGCTTGGCAAATGCTGCTGCCCGCCAAGGCAAAGTGCTACCGGCAGTTCGCGGAGAGAACACGATTGTTAGTGCCCGAAACAGCATGTCCGCGATAGTCGGTTGTCGGCCTGTTTGAGGTCCCGAGGTCGACGTTGGGTCGTCCATTTGCACCAGCTCGCTGATTGGCAGTATGACGGCGTAGAGGTGATTGACGAAATCGGTAAGGTCGATGTTCAGGGCTTCGCCTGTCAAAAGATTCAACATGTTCCACGCGAAATTTCAAAAATGAAACAGACCTTGTCCAGATAAGAGTTCGAATGCTGTCACAATGCATAGCAAGCGATTTTGCATATCTGTCTTCTGTTCCAACTGGAAGTTGCGTGATTCCATTGCGTCCGAGTCAACATCCTCCGATTCGCATGCTACGAGATTCTTGAGGACCTGCATCAGGTCTTTGAAAAAGTCGACATTAACAAGATGCGCGTATTTCGATATACCCTTCAGAGCTGCAGGGAGAAGCGGCGTCCGACGAGGGTTCTTGAGTATGCGAAAGTACAAGACGAACAGAAGCTTCAGGGTCTCTGTATGCTTTGCCACAAAGGCGATGGTGAGGTAACCGAAAAAAGGCACCGGTTCTTCCATCACTCACCGTCTTAGCCCGCTCTTCTCGGTCCACTTCCGCCTCTGCCTCGCGTACTTCACGTTCAATCTCCTTCTTTTCCTTGAGAGCTTTCTTCGCCTTCTTGCTCAAGTATGGTTGGTCTATCGATTTGCCTCTAGTTCGGCGACTCGTCTTTCCCTTATGGTGAACCTTGGCAATGGTCTTCTCTTCTTTGTCGACCCTGGAGTGCGAAGCTCTCACGTTGAGCTCGCTCTTGAGTCTCAGGTGGAAAAGACATGTCAGGACCTCTGGATGTACGTTGAAATGCCTTTCTTTGATCATACGATTCAATAACTGTACGGCTTCCAGGGATGGCACGCCTGTCAGGTCGTTTCGGAAGATGCTGATCAGGGTGTTCAGACACAGATCAGATGACTGGGGGAAAGGGAGGGTGGATCGAGTCAATCTAGGCACTCCGAGCACACGCACATTCAGGAAATGGTTACCTCATCCCATGCTTTTCTGCTCAATTGCGCCACGATGCATGCCATCAAGTTTCCCCGGAAGTTGAAGTGTGTGACATCTGAGGCAAGGGTGCACATGCATTTAAGAGCCACATCGGCCATGTCGCTTTTGGCTTCATGGATGATCAAAGTAAGTACACGAGGCGGCGTAAAGGGGTGCATACCTTTCAGTTCGGCTTCCAGAGCACGGAGATAGGATTGGTACACGAGTACAAGACCTTGCTCCCATTCACGTGTTTGGGCGACCATTTGGCCAACCTTTTCTGCCTTTTCCTTGTCCGTCATGGTTCGTATTCTATACCCAGGGATGATATCTTTAAACACTGCGAACTGAGAGAGGATAGCTAGCCTGCGTATCGCAGGGTCGTTTTTGACCGGCTTCAAATGCGATTGCGACGTGATCGAGTCTAGAGAAAAGGTATGCAAGCGGCGAAGTAGTCCCAACTGAGACAGTGGATGAGAGACGGTAAACCACTGGCGTCAATCTGGAGAACGAACACTATTTTCAGGATCGGCGATTATATCCTGACAAATGGTGGCTATTTGGTCTTTTGCGCCCTGAATTCTGGCCTTGCGCGAGCCGTTCCCTATCACATCCACGACAGCAGGACGACCGAAACGGGCCCCAGTCGCCACGTCCTCTACTGCCGCAGGCGGCGAGAGAGACTGGACCGAATCCTCCGTGTCGCTGTCGTCGTCATTTTGAGTTGGTGCTATGGTCACCTTTTTGGAGGCTTGTATCCGGCCATCGGACAGCTTTATCGGAAGACCAGGGATGGTTCGATGTGTCTGAGGCTCTGGAGACGTGGGCTGTCGTGGGACACGCTCAAAGGGCATCTCGGAGTCCGAGTCCAGCTCTGCGCCAGAGCTCCAAGAGTCCTCGTCATGGGAGTCGACGGAGGGAAGATCGTCTTCCCTGGGCTTGCGAACGGGTTTGTGGAGTTGATGGAGACGGTCGGTCTCCCTCTTGCTCCTGCATGACTGTCAGCAGGGCGGTGACGGGGTCTGCTGAGCGTACCTTGATATGCCCTTGTGATCGAGGGTGGCAAGGAAGTTGACGCTGTCGCCAAACTCGTCCAGTACGGCCTCGTCGCCCTCGGACAGGATGTCGTCGTCGTCAGGCGCGGTGCCGGGCACTGGGATGTATGCTCTGTGAGAGGCTGACTTTTGCTTTTTCGCTGTGCGCTGGCTGCAGTGTCAATGGCGGTCTCTGCGCCAGCTGGGCGGGGGTGTACTCACTGGGGGTGGTGCTGGTGCAGGCCGTTTCTTCACCTTCATCGGAGCTCAACTTGAACCAACGTTTTTTTGACTACCAAACGAATCGATGGACTACAAACCGGGCACCCCCCCGCCCGTCCATCATGTCCTCCGTCCACACCATATCGACCTCTGCGCGATATTCCTCCTCGTCTTCAAGGAGTTTCGCAGTAATCTCCCGCCCAGCTTCCTGCTCTTCATATATCGCTTCTTGCTCTTCGAGGCCGCAGAGGTCGTGCAGCCGAGGACCCACGAGCAGATCATGCTCGTCCTGCGCTCTGCACCAGACGCCGACCATCCCAATGTCCGCAACCTCATCGCGGCGCTCGACGCAGTGGTAAGACCAACGTCTCGCAACCGCTCTCTCGCTGACACAGTCCATCTGCAAAGCCAACCCAACTCACCAGCGCAGATCAGATGACCAACTTCTTCCACAGTTCGTCGCGCTCCAGACCTGGCCCGCACGCGACGCTACTTCTCTTCTAGGTACTCCCGCCATATTTGTGGAAAGGGCCGAAGACGAGGTACGTTACACTGCTCTGCTCTCCGTCCCCCATGCAACTCAGAACCCTCGTATCAGCCTAGCGTCCTCGTGCGCCTGTTGTGCTTCTTTTTCTGCGTCTGCTAACCCGGACTCGACTAGGCGCGCCGCTCGATCTTTGGCTACTTCTGTCGTCGTTGTTTCGTTAGCTTTATCAAGCTCTCGTTTTATGGGGTCATGCAGTTACAAAGAGACTATCAAGCGTGGTGTGCAGGAGATCACCAGGCTGGTTATAGTCCTGTCGAGAAGGATACACTTACAGGCGACATCTGGATTTTTAAAACCAATTCTGATCTCAGATCGTCAGCGCGCCCAGAATCATGGGAGCTGTAGGGTTCCACACTCCATGTCCCATTCCATCGTTTCTCCTGACACTATTTCAGCTGGGACAAGGGCCGTTCAACTGGCGACGATGTCATAGGGCCAGAAAATTTACGGAGGTACTTTGAACAACGTTTCCATGATCACAATGATTCGCAAGTATGGTCTCTTGCGTGTCGTCCATGTCGTGACCCATTTGCAGAGGAATACGACAACATGCGCTCCTCAACCTCGTGCGTATGCATTATGTACGCAAGGAATACCCTGCCGCTCGTCAGGTCCGTAATCTGGTCGAGAACCACCTTTCGGACTGATATTCTGTGTCTTCCAGCTTTTACAAGAGGCGATCGCAGTCGCCCGCACCAGCGGTGATCGCGTCACGTTGCAGCACTGCATCAGGTTAGTCTGGGTGACACCGTCCACGATATATTGCGATCGCTTATGATTTCTGAAAAAAGCATGTTGCATCGTTTACCTTCAGATTCGCCCACCAATGACACATCTTTGCTAAATGAAATCCAACCAGACCTGCACCCCTCTGAGGTTTTGTTTGATGTTGCCAAACTGCTCCAGCCGCAGAGCGTATGGGTTTCAGTCATCATTGTCGGTCGATCAATTGATCGACGTCGGTCGTAGGGCCAGCCTTTGACTCTCTGTTTTGAGAAGATGGCTCAAGCAATCGGACTGTATGACCATTGGGTTGACCTCAAGAAGGCAGCATCTTGTGAACGAGAGCTGCTCGGACAACACGCCATGCAGGGCATCTTGTGGAGCACGTTAGGTATGCTCTTATAGCCACTCTTCCACTTGCATTACTTAGCGGAATTCTTAGGATGTCATGGTCTTGCAGCGGTGGAAGAATCTTTCGTTCTGGCATTTTCCAAGAGCGGGGACAACGACCCTAATTATCTTAATGTCGTGCTTAATCGGGCTTACAGGGTTAGTCGGTTTCAGCATCAGATCCTGCCACAGTGGATTCTATTTTATTTCATATGGTCTCGAACAGCTCGCCAGGGCTGGGTCGTATCAAATTGCATTGGCGTTGCTCCTTCATTCGGAGACATGGCGGGGCCTTTCACTTGATCAATATCAGGAGTGGGCGATCATGATCTGGCATATATTGGCATTGAGAAGCAGTCGGAGGTGAGTGGGTTTTTATTTCAAATCGCGCAGATTGACTGATTTCATGTGTACTTAGGAGCCAGCGCAGGTTCTTCCGGGATTTTTTATTGCCCCGCCAACTAACGTCATCAACATTTGTTTCCAAGGAGTATTTCTTTGATGATACTGTGGGTCAAATTGCTCCAATCGGCAGCGAATTACACCAAGTGATGCATGCGCGTGTACGTGAGAACGCGGGGTAGAGATGTGATGTTGATGGGTCGACCTTCATTCATTTACAGCGACGGGGACAAGCTGTCACGGCGATCCAACCTTTACTTCAATCCCTGTGGCATAGTGAGTTCCAGGGCCGATTTCCATTGTACAGGGTCGGAATCATCCTTCTCGCGGACATTGGGCTGGAATTTGGGATGACGAAGCACTGTCAACGTCTGTTGGAAGGGATATTGCCGCAAGTAATCTACGTTATGTTCTTTCCGGGAGTCATGCCCAACACAGATTGGACAGGTTTTGACAGGCAATGAGCTGGAGCACCGTGCATTTGCTTGCTACACGCTGGCCAGATGTATCGTCGCCTCTTCTGACTCAAAAGGTACGCATGCACAAGGACGGGATCCATCAGAGCTCCGATTGAAATGTAGCAGAAGGTATTCGGGAAGCCCTGCCACATCTTCTGATGGCAGAAGCCGACTACGCACGGCTCTCCATGTTTGAAGCAACGTCGGATGTGCAGTGGTTGCTGATGGTGGTGTTCCACAATCTCGGAATGAAAACAGAAGAGGAGGTTGTTTTTGAGCGATATTCCACTTCTCTCTCGACGCTGCGGCGCTTCGAGGAGTGCACGCTGGACGAGGAGGCGCAGCAAGTCTGGGAGGTTGTGACGGACGTCAGCCTGTTGGTGGTGAATGTCACGTGATGTATTCGATTACATAATTCCGCGTCTAGGGTTATCGTCGGTGCAAGTCAAACTTTGACCTTTTATTTTACTTTCAAGTCCTTTTCTTGGGCATGGACGGGCCTCCTCCTCAGGAAGAAGACTTTTCGACACTTCCGATATCTGAGAGACTCGCCCACAAAAATTGGAAGGCTCGTGTACACGGCTATGAGTCGCTCATTAAGACATTCCACACGACTGCGTCCGATTCAGACCCGGCATTCAAGCCGTACATATCCAACCCGGATCTCCTCAAAAGGATCGCTACCGATGCCAACGCAGTCGCTCAAGAGAAGGGTGTAGAATGCCTTGTCGCATTGGTCAAGTTCGCAGGCGAGACGGCTGCCAAGACCAGAGACGTCGTTGTGCCCGCCTTGGTTGACAAGTGTCTTGGTTCTTCCAGGGCAGGCACGAGAAACCAAGCGATTGAACTTATTTTGCAATACGTTGAGGTGGAAAACTCTGGTGCCGGCGTGGTGGTGCGTGTGGTTGGCCCGGTCGCGTTGCGGACGGTTATTCTGATCGTGCTTGTACCTTTTGCAGGCGGACATAATCCCTGGCCTTGCAGCTAAGCAGCCGAAGGCGGTTGCGGCCAGTGTTTTCGCGCTTAAAGAGGTCCTTCGGTGAGTCTTTGACAGATGTTATCTCGCAATGCACCGATCACGCTGCTAGGTCGTTCGGAACCCGAGTGACGCCACCCGCTCCGGTTCTCAAGGCACTGCCCAAGGTTTTTGCTCACGCAGACAAGAATGTCCGTGCCGAAGGCACTCTCCTCGTTCACATACTATACCAGCTTATCGGGCCAGCGATCGATCCATGGTTAGCCGAGTTGAAGCCAGTTCAAGTCAAGGAGCTGCAAGAAGTGTTTGAAATTATGGAGAAGGATGGCAGAGGGAAAGGGTCGCTCAAGTCCGAACGCTCGACCAGGGAACACCAACGGGAAGCTGAGGCCAATGCAAATACTGGCAGCAACGGAGATGTTGTGAACGCGGAGGCAGCCGAGGGTAGGCAACTCAGCGCCAGCATAGATTTGGCTGACTTACCCTGTTTCTCTAGAACTGGATCTTCCTGATCCACGTACCCTTGCAGAACCTGTCTACATTGTGGCTAAGTTTCCACCAAATCTACAAGCCAATCTTACGTCCTCGAAATGGAAGGAGCGTAAAGAGGTATTGGACGAGCTGCTCGCGCTCGTCAATTCAGCCCCCCGGATTCAGGATGCGCCCGAATTGGCGGAGCTCGCAAAGTCTCTGGCCACTTGTATACACAAAGATGCAAATATTAATTGTGTCATGACAGCTGCCAATGTCATGGAAGGACTTGCCAAGGGTATGATGAGCTCATTTGG
>JBBPUL010000147.1:0-33790 GCA_038094675.1 Spongispora temasekensis
TTAAGTAAAGTTGAAGTGCGAAAGGCAATGTAATCATTCCCGCCTGAGTGTCACGGTGGTGGTGTCACTGTAATGAATCCAAAATGAAGATGAGAGGCCCGTAGATAAATTCAGAACTAACCTCGAATTGGTCTCTCTATACAAAATCCCTGCACTGTGCCCGATTTGCTCCGCCACTTCGCCACCGGCAGCGAAGACTCCGAGGAAATGGGACCGACGGGTGACTAGTGTTGTGCCGGCCCGGCCTGAAGCCGCCAAGCCACTCAAGCCGAGCCCTTAGGGGCCGGGCCCAAGCCGGGCCGTCATAAGGGCCTGAGGCGGCCCGGGGCTCGGCCTCGGGTTTAGTAAAGCCGAAGCCGAGCCGTAGAGCCGTCAAAGCCGTGACCTCACTGTCTCCTGCACAGCCTTCCCGGCTTCCATGTCAGCTCGCACACTCACCCTGGACCTGTCCTCGCCCGTCCCCGCCTTGCAACATGCATGCTGCACGCATGCACATGCACGTCCCCACCACCTCTGTCCTCGTCTCACCACGCGCGCACACTTTTTACATCAAACGCATACACTCACCCCGGAACTGTCCTTGTCTGTCCCGTCTCGCAATGCGCATGCTGCATGCGCTCACCCTGGACCCATCCTTGCCTTCCCTCAGCATGCTGTATGCACGCACACATGCGCATCCTCGCCCGCTCTCGTCTTGCAACGCACGCACACACTCACCCCCGAACCGTCGTCTCGCAATGTGGGCGCTGCATTCACTCACCTTGGACCCAACCTCACCCACCCTCACCTCACAACGCGTGTGCTGCATGCATGCATGCCCTTACCCCGGGCCCATCCTCGCCCGCCCCGTCTTGCAATGCGCACACTGCAAGCACGCATGCACCTCGCAATGCTGACGGCGCATGCATTGACGACAGCATGCCGACCAACATGGCAATGTGCACGCGTGCGAAGACAACCACGACGCGCTACCAAATGCGTCAACTGGCGTGACGGCAACCACGACGACGACGGCAATGCGCCCGCACGTGCATGCGCAGGCGAAGACGAGATGCGCTACCAAACAGTTGGTGCGATGGCAGCCACGACGACGACGATGACAGCAACAAGTCAGACAATGCGCCACATGCGTGCGAAGACGACGACGACGCGCTACTAAATACGCCAACTGGCTGGATGGCAGCCACGACGACGACGAGTCAAGCAATGCATCCGCACGCGAAGGCGGCGGCAACGAAGCAACGCACCGTGTGCAAAGATGACGACTACGCGCTACCGAACGCCCCAGCTGACGAACATCCATGGTGGTGGATACTGCCCCAGATTCGGACGAAGCCAAGTCTGACGACGACGAGTGGGACTGTATTAGTAGTTTTGTAGTACTAATAACAACTCCTGTCCTTGAGAGGCCGCGGCTTCTAGGCTGGGCTGGGCCGTCATTTAGGGCTTTGGACGGTTCGAGGCCCAGCCTATGATTTTGATGGGCCCAAGCCCCCGCAAGCCGGGCCCAAGCCGCGGCTTTCAGGCTGAGCTGGGCTGGCACAATACTACGGGTGACCAACGTATTTTGATCGATCTCAGCATGTCCATTCTTTGCAGCATGGATACCTTCTAAAATCGCTTGGCTGAACGCGTAGCATGGCGTCTTGAACAGGCAGTACACCGGAAGTCACCACTAGATGAGATGGATGAGCTGTAGGACGTTCCCAAGATAGGGAGCATTGGCCAAATCTAGCCAGGACAGCTCCACCACCAGGAGATCATTTCCCTGATGCCGAGCCCACTCTTCCTCCGTCATGATTTCCACCTCGTTGTTTGCTTGGGCATACAAATGAAGTGCGCTGAGAGAGCCGTTTGTAACTTTAGTTTATGAGATTTTGATCCGGCTTTGCTCTACCATATCCTGCGGATCGAAGGCAACGATTTGGTTTGGACAGGGAACAATGTCGAGCACGATGTACTCATGCTGAAAATGAGTGACAGCTCATTCCTTGTAGTGAAAGACGTGTTGGACACAATAACATGGTTGATTTACTGCACTCCGGAAAGTGTTAGACCAGATGTCGAGAGAAAAATGGGACTCTTCTGTGAAAAGATTTTCCATGGCTAGGCGGAAGAGGTTGGCGAGGATGAATACATCCTCGAGCAAGGCTCGCTTTTCTATGGTGGCCATCCTGAAAGTTGGAATCTTGAATTCCAATTTAGGAGTCTATCATATCACTATATTGGTCAAAACCCAAATTCCTTTTTAGGCAAACAGAAGTGGTCCCGAGATGGAAGGCTGCACTTGACTCAGAGTATGTACCACATTTTATAATAAAATTAACTGTATCTCGCATGCCAATCGGGCATACACGTCGGGTTTCCGATGTGCCTGCACAACATCCATGTCTTGCCACGGCAAACACCACTCAAGCCATAAAAATGATGAACAATGAGGATGACAGTGTAGATGGGGCCTGCGAATAGGCCCAGCGATATTGTTCTGTTAGAAGGATCGAATGGGTGTTGTGTGCGAGTGAGCCTGAGCCTGAGGAGAAAAGAAAATGACAAGATGCACCTCTTCACATGTGTGTTGAAATTGATCGACTCGGAGCACACAGCGGCATGATAGACAGCCTCGGTGTGCTTGGCAATGTCGGACCACATGTGTGGGCTTGTATGGGGTCATGTTTGTTTGTTTGTTGTGAGTGACGATGTGGATGGCTTCGGAGAGAGTGCGGAAGACATCTACACGTGTGTTTCGGTTGTGGATGATGGGATGCAGCAAGGAGAGGCAACGACACACCATCCTCATCCGGATTGGCAAACGAGATCATATCTTCAGGTAGAATCTCGGGGACACCACCGACGCACATGGAGATGACATAGAGACCTGTACATGCGGCTTCGAGAATGGCGATACCAAAGGATTCTGTAAGAGATGTGTTGAGAAAGATGGAGCCACGAACGAGAACCTAACAAGGGAGAAGATGCCGGCATTCAACAACGGCAGATGAAATATTCAAGCCATGAACAAGATTGTTGGCATGAATGATGAGAATGCAGATGGTCCTAATTACATGAATAAACCCAATAGTTGGTGGCAAATGGGTAAGCAGCCTGCGTCCTGAAACATGAGCGCTTGAGCAACATCACGAAAAGGACCCTAGCATTGTAATACATTATAATTCTATTACAATCTAATTATCTTGATTTTGGGGGGATTATAAAGGATTATAAGTCCTTATATGATATATAACGCTAGGGTCCCACTCGCAATGAATCAGATAGGAGTGCTATATCAATCAGCATTTTGTATGGGATAAAAGAAACACAAATCATAAGGACAAGCAGTCCCACACATGAAGCTCCACCCCAACGCCCACTCTACTTGTCTCAGGTCGGTGTCTTTACAAAACTCTGCACATGCTGCTTGCACCAACACTCTATTGTTTAGCTATTTGGAAGATCTATCGTGCCATAACACGAGTTATTATTTATTGGAATACTCTGGGTTCTGAGCGCTCGGGATCGCTTACGTTGTAGAGCGCAGTACGCCTCTACGGTTACATCGGGTGTTTTTCACACTTTCCAGGAGCCCGCTATCACTCTGCGAACTCAGCCTCCCTTCCCTGTCACTCTCCGAACATTTCCGCATGATGCTGAGCTCACCGAGCACACGGCCAAACCCTCGGCACCTCGCTATGGTGGTCGGTCCATTTCCGTACATCACGTGCCTGTTCCATTGGCCCCTGCATAGCCTTTCTTATAACACCCTTCTTTCTTTTATATTCCAAATTTGGATGTATCACAATCGCCACTTATGGCTTCGGCCATTATGTAATATTTCCTGTCGCATGTCACTCTACATAGTTCCTTAATATGCGCACTATGTCTTGCAGTCTCGGGAATGCCTGGGACTATAAAGATTTGTTCTTCAGAATTAGAAATCAGCTTCCTTTAGCTCACATTCATCACCGACCATTTGGAATGACTACTGACTATTTTATCTACCACAACCGCTGCTGCTACCACCAACATCCGCTATTTTCACTGCTGCCTGTCTCCTCCACTACTGTCCTTCTTCGTCCACCTCGGGAACACTTGGATTCACTTTCCCCTTATTGCTAACCAGTCAAGCTCAGCCACACATC
Organism: Spongispora temasekensis; assembly: GCA_038094675.1. Lineage (NCBI taxonomy): Eukaryota > Fungi > Basidiomycota > Agaricomycetes > Boletales > Boletaceae > Spongispora > Spongispora temasekensis. The sequence goes on from JBBPUL010000147.1 coordinate 4,137, forward strand.
TCGGCTGCTCCTCTCTCAACCTCGGCGCACGTCTCGGCCACCCTGTCAAAGCCTCAGCTTCTGCCGCGTCACCTCAGCTCAACCTCAGGACCATCTGTAGTCATTTTGGACACTCCATTTCTGGACGCCTCTCCCCAGAATCTCTTTGGGGTGAACATATCGCGCCCACACTCTCTCCTGACAGCCAGGACTAGAGAACTTAGTCTCTTAGTTCCTCCCAGCCATTCTAGGATCTTTACAATGTGATCCACAGCATTGATGGACCACAGTCAAGTGTATTTAATGCATACGGTTGACATCATATTAACTAAGTATACCCGTGTATTTGCACTACACAAGGATGGAACAGCCAATGATGGAAAAACATGCTCTGGCAATTCTCGAAGATGCTCCGAATTCTGTAACCAGGTCAGCCTTAGGGTTCCACATGGGTAACTCATGAGTTATGAGCAACATACCTGTGCCCGCACCTGTTGACAAACCCACACCCTTTTCATGGGTATGGGTTTACTTGTGGGTCATCATAATCATAATGCTACCCACACCAATATCCATAAGGGGTATACCCATGGGTCACAAAATATATGGGTGACTATTAAAAAAAAACTAACAAATGGTACAAAAATTAGTACTATTACTCGGACACCATGCCAATACTGTCCCACCCATCTGCTAGCTCACCTTTATCACCCACAACATCTGGCAATTCAGATGTCACCTTGCTAATGTCATCCGACTTAATAAAACCGAGCTGACTCCACTTTCCTACACATAACAGCGCATGTGTAGATTCTGCTGATAACTGAGAGCGGACATGGGTTAGGCATCAGAAAATTGGGAAGAGCTGATATTTCCAGATAAAAATGGTCAAGAAGTTGATAATCTTCTATAAAAAAATAATTATATCTATAGCATTATTCTTGTGGAATCATTATGCTGTTATGTGTATAATAGCTTATATCCACTGGCTGATATTATATCAACTATCATTTGAATCTCTATATGGCATGTCATGAATCATCCTTGTATAATTGTGGCATTAGAATGATAATAACTATTAATTTAAATAGCATAATTATTTTATTAGATAATATCATATCAAATTAGGTCATAATAACATTCAATGATACTTGATGATTTGTGCCTTTAAGTCTGCTGTTACTCTGATCAGTAGTTATCATATATATCATTAATAATAATTTAGCAGCCGAAGGTGCGGGAAAATATTTGTAAGAGCTATACAGTATATAGTATATATACTGGCCCTTCTTTGCTTTTCAATTTTCTTCACTCTTGTCTCTGAGTTCTATCCTCAGAGCAATAGTCCCTCTAAGTCTCTAGCTTAGAGGTCACTATCAGGTAAGTGTATGCTTGTGTGAGGTGACTTGTAAGTCTGTCGAAGTTTTTTTTTGAAAATTGCCATAGTTACCATAGTACATAGCCATTAATGATAGTCTTGCTAGATGCTGATACTATAGATATGTATGATATGCATTAAATAAAAGTGCTTTTCATTAGTTGGTTTGGAGAACTCTGTAATAATAATAATGTGTCTGTTATTTTTAATCAGCTAGGAGTGTCAATGATAATGTTAGATAATGTCAGATATGCTGTGCAAGCATGACAATGATGATCATAAACATCAACTTAACCACTATGATATACATGGTATGAAGGATATTGATTATCAGATCTTATCATATAGGTATATGCTGTCTCATCTAATATATTGATATATATAATCTATGCTGTCAAGGCTTCTATGGACTATATAGCATGACCAGTATATGTATTCTAATGATATATTTTATGGAACTTTTTATAATAGATAAAGCTATATATAGGATTATCATTTCCTCTTCAATTTCCTGATGGGACTAGATGGCCACAGCTAAATAAATGTTTGATGTCAACAGATGTAGCTATGCAAACCTATCAGTGTAGTATCAAGATGAGTCAAATAAAAATATATATACCAGGTATTGAAAGATAATCTAAAGCCATTTGGGAGACGTGGGGGTACAGTGAAGTGACCTATGTAGGACATGACCGTCGGCCTCTACTAACCACAAGAAAGGAAGACTGAAGAATGGGGGACCGTGACTTAGGTCACAAAGACACAAGAGGTCGAAGCTGGGGCTCAGCTCGACTCTTGGCCTGTCTTATATATGTCTACTACTATTAAATACATGAGGCATTAGTAAGCTACATGTGTCTACCATGAGGCAGTCTAGACTAATGATGTCATAGATAAGAGATAAGGAGGTTCAGACCTCTGATGTCATTGATGATGTTATGTCACATGATCGGTCTAGACCAGTGATGTCATATTACATAATGCGGTGTGCCACACTGTTGAGATGAGAAAAAGGAGGCGAGTTTGAATGAGATTACAACACTACCCCGTCTTTAGGTTGAGATTCCAGATCAACCTGAATCATAGAATAAAGAGGCGAATTCTTGGAGAGTTACTCCTTGAACTTTTTGAGGCGCAGCCGGATTTTTTCGATGAAACTCCTTGATGGCCAGAGGAGCATTGGCAAGGTCAGCGGCCGATTGCCAGGTTGCATTGCTGACGTCATATCCTTTCCATTTTACCAAATATGAAAGCCCACGTCAAGTGGAACATGAATCTAGAATCGATTCCACTTCAAATTCTTCAGATCTGTCTTCAGAAATGTGTACCACATCAGGCTTGCTGACTGGCTGCCCAGGCAGTTGGTCTTTAAATGGTTTAACCCGTGAAATGTTGACAGTGGGGTGTATTTTTATTCTGGCCGGCAGTTTTAACATTACTGTATTAGGGGACGTTTTCAGGACTTCGAATGGGCCAATCCATTTTTGAGTTAACTTCGCAGAAGCGTATGGCAGTTGTAAATGCTCTGTTGATAACCAGACAGAGTCTCCTATATTATATTCCGGTGCTGCAGATCTTTTCTTTTCTGCCTGCACTTTCATTTTTTCGGCAGTAGCACAAAGGGCATTTTCTACTTCGGCATGTGCTTTTCCTAGCTCTGTTTGAAATCGTCCTGCGAATGAGAAATCTTGCTTTGGCTCAAAACCCATGCATGGCATGTAATTTCGGGTGACGGCGAATGGTATGCTACCAGTAGCTCGTGTAACAGTGTTGTTATGCGCAAACTCTGCCATTTTAACGTATTCCGGCCATGATTCCTGATTTTTGGCTATGTAACAGCGAAGGTATTGCGCTAAATCGCGATTTACACGTTCTGTTTGACCGTCCGTTTGCGGGTGATAAGCAGTAGAGAGTTTTTGCTCGATCTTAAGCAATTTACACAACTCTGTTGTGAATGCTGAAGAGAATTGCGGTCCTCAATCTGATACCACTGTTTTTGGCAATCCATGCTTACACCATACGTAATCACAAAACAAGATGGCCAGCTCTCTGGAATTAATAGATTTTGAACATGGTGTAAACACCACTTCTTTGGAGAATCGGTCCATGACTACACAGATGGCATCTAGGCCTTTTACTGCGGGGAAACCGGAGATGAAGTCAACAGAAATATCCTCCCAGGGATGTTTAGGAATGGGTAATGGGGCTAACTTTCCTGCTGGAGGATGAGAGGAAGATTTAGATTGTGCGCAAATTTGACAGCGATCTATATAGTTGTTGATTTCTTTTTTCATCTCAGGCCAAAAGAAGTGCTGAGATATTGTGGACAATGTACGTTGTTGTCCTGCATGTCCTGCAATTGGGGAATCATGACATAATGTAAGAAGTTCTATTCTCAATCCTGGAGGTACAAATATGCGATTGGAGTCATTGATAAATACAGACTGTTGTTCGTCAAACCAACAAGTCACTGATGAGGGTTTTTTGACATTTTCTGTAGTTTCTCCAGAAAAGGTGATTCTAAATGTACGTCATTGATAATAACCTGTGGTGGCAGCACCGTGATGTTTTCGTTAAGGTTCTGCACTGCATCACCATGATCTGGTCGCCTTGACAAAGCATCAGCTCTGGCATTGGTAGATCCAGGTTTATAGATTAAGACGTAGTTGAATTCCTGTAAGGTGGCGTGCCAATGCACTTGGCATGGCGATAGTGTTTGTGGTTTTTTCCAATATTCTAGGTTTTTATGATCTGTCCAGATCTCAAATCGTGGACTTCCAACTAGATAATGACGCCATTCTTTAAGCGCGCGAATGATAGCGGCCATTTCTTTATCATAGATAGGATAATTCCTTTCTGCTGCATCGAAGGAGTGAGAAATAAAAGCACACGGTCTCCAGAGACCATCTTTGCAATGAACTGACAGTACTGCTCCCGTGGCTATGTCGGAAGCATCCGTTTCTACTCATAGTTCTTTGGTACTGTCTGGGTATGTGAGTAGCGGGGCTTTTGTGAATTTTTCTTTTAGAGTTAAATATGCTTCTTCTTGTGCTGGTCCCCAGGACCATGGTACGTCTTTCTTGGTTAATTCCGTCAATGGTTTCGCCGTGTATGCAAAGTTTTCGATGAATCTTCTATAGTAATTACACAGTCCTATGAATGACTGAACCTGTTTCACTGATTGTGGTTGTGGCCATTCTGCAATTGCTTTTGTTTGGTTTTTTTGCATATCTACCCCGTCTTTAGATACGACCATACCCAGATAGTCAACAGTCAATTTGAAAAAGAAACATTTGGATGGTTTGCAATAGAGGTCATTATCCCGTAAGACCTGTAAGACTTCCCGAACTTTTTGTGCATGCTCAGCACGAGATAATCCAGTGGTAAAAACAATAAGATCATCCAGATAAGCACCAGTGTCATTGTAGTGATCATAGAACAAATCATCCATCATAGCTTGAAACGTAGCAGGCGCATTTTTATAACCAAAGTACATGACTAGGGGTTCGAAAGACCCAAAGGGCGTGATGAAGGCTCCTTTCCATTTGTCACCCTCCTTCATGTGTACATTGGTATAACCCCATCGAAGATCCAGCGTGGTAAACATGTCGGCACCACGAAGCCGATCAACCAGTTGATCTATGCGAGGCAATGGATAAGCATTTGTAACCGTACCCTCATTAAGGTAACGGTAGTCCATCACCAGTCTCTTTTTGCCATCTTTTTTAGGTATAAAGAATACCGGCGCCATTTGAGGTGACTTCGAGGGTCGGATATATCCTTTTTCTAATTCTCCATCAAGGAATTTTCGGATTTCTAACAAGTCTGTTTGCGACATTGGAATTACGCGACCCTTCTTTGGAACAAAGTCTGGTTGCAAATCGATTGCATGGTCCGAAGTCTTTCGCAATGGCATGCGTGTGGATTCCTGCTCCGAGAATACATCCAAAAAGTCATGAAATTCACTAGGAACTTCTGTTTTTATTTGCTTTTGTTCTTCCAGAGAAATTTCATTTACATTCATGCCAGTGTAATGGTTAAAAGTTATGGTATGATTTTTCCAGTCTATGGAAGGGTTATACTGACTAAGAAATTCGTATCCTAAGAAAACTGCATTGGTGGCTAAATTGGATACATATAACGTTAAAGAAAAAGAGTAGGCAATCCGGTTGCCATCCATCATCTCTGCGTGAACTTGGCAAATGTGTGTGATTCCTCTTCCCACGTTTGCGGACCCATCGGCATTTCTGACTTCAATGGGTCTAGCCAATGCTTTACATGCGATAGCATTTGCTGTAATGAAACCTTGGTCTACAAAGCAGTGAGTAGTGCCGCTGTCGACTAAAGCGGACACCCAGACCGAAGAATGGTCATTCCGTCGTAGTTTAAGCTCCACTTCTAGAGCATTTTCTCATAGGTGCTGTGTTTTATACAGCATCATTCTGATGCGTTGAGGGGTTTCATCAGGTATGGTATTTTTTTGTATTTGCACGAAATTAAGTACCCAATGTTTTTCTTCCGGAGCCGAGCTCAACTGAGGCTTCGCTGCGGAATATTCATCCGATGGGCTATCATATCGAGATGACAGTTCATGTGAAGGGAACGAGACAGGCTCATAGTTTTCGTTCTGAGCCATTTTGGCAAGTTCCCACATGTCAAACACTTCATAATTAAAAGAAGAAGATATATCAACAGAATTTATTACAGGAGCAATCTCTTCCCATTCTGGTTCATCGTAATATATATCGAAGAAATCGGAAACAGGTACATAGTCCGAAGCACTATTTTTTGTATTTAAAGAATTTTCGTAGGTAGAACTATTAAAAGAGACATTGTCCAAGACCTCAGACACCCTTATATCTGAAGTTGGCACTAAAAACCCACCTTGGCACGTGCTTTGACTGTGAGCCGATCTCGCCAGTATGCCTCAGCTTCTTCCATCATCCACGCCTGACGGTGGGCGGTAGCCGCTGGTTGCGGTGCTTGTGGGGGCGGGGGCGGAGCAGAAATTTGCTGCTGTTGGGGGTACCAGGATGCAGTATACCCTGGGGCTTGTGGCGGGAGAGAGGAGACTGCCTCTCTTGCTTCATACAAAGCACGATTATGGGGGCGGCGAGATGGGTTGGTAGGACACATTGCCCAGATGTGGCCTTTCCTTTGACAACCGAAACAGGTACGATTGTCGGGGGCGGACAGCGTGCATGGGGTTTGTCAGTCTATTTCCATAGGGGTGCCTTGGCCGGGTTGGATACCGGTTGAAGTAAACCTTTGTCCCGGCACAGGGGGACGTGGAAGGGGACGAGCGCCGAAAGGACGAGTGCTAGGAATTCGAGGAGTGGTGGGGCCGATACTAGGCCTGGCCAGGGTGATCCGTTCGAACTTCTGATTGATGGCTGTGTATGCCTCAACCAGTCCCTTGTAGTCATCATCATCGAGCATAGCACCATGTAATTCATGCTCGATGTGGATCTTGTATTGCACCACTCTTTTTAGCAGGTGCACTGCTTCCTCATTACTGCATTTGGCATCCGAGAACAATGCCGCAAAGTCCCGCATGAATGTCGTAAAGTCGCCACTTTGTTTTAGGTTTAATAATTTTTTATAGGCCTCGTGGCGGAGAGTGCCTATTATGAAGTATGTTGTTAACTCGGTTTCTACTTCATTTACCGAGGGCCAGTCGTTGATATCCTTATCCCTGAATTCTTCGAGCGTTTTGATAGCGAACGGGGCGGCATCGCCTATCAATCAGGTCACCATGGCGTAGGTCTCTTCCCTCTTGTCTAGTTTCTTGACTTTGAGGTAGAGTTTCATTTTGGCCCACCAGAGCCGGAACGTGGCCTTGTTGCTGTCCCATACTCCAGGGTTGCCGATGGTTCTCTTGGCTTGTGTGGTGACGTCGAGTTGAAGACCCGACAACTGGTCTGCCAGATCATTGATCTTCTGGCTGATGGTGGTGTTGGACATTTTTGTAAATTACAAATTTGGCGGTTGCTGCATAGAGGTTGGAAGAGGGGGGAGTGGATCAGCGGGCGTCAAAGAAAAGTTGTAGAAGATGCGGGGGGGCGTTTGCTGCTTCGAGTTGGAAGCTGGTGTTGCTGGTCCAATCCCAGTCGGGTTTAGGGGCTATTTTATGGACGGCAAGAAATTCGTAGCTGATGGTGCACATAAACTAAAAAAAGAAAAAACTCACTTGCCACTACCATGAAGAGGGCTCCACAAGGGTTTCGTCTCACGAGGACGAGTTTTGTATGCCGGCTCAGGACCGGAGAGTCAAAAGGGGAGGGAACCAGGTTCTGCCTTGCTATGGCTGACGTTTTAGTACGCCGAGACTGTGACTCTTATGGAAGATATCGCGATTCCACTACTTTGCACGGGTAGTACCGCTGCGCTGACCCACTTTGTGCCAAGGGATTGATCTTTATTTGTTGGAGAACGAGCGTGTCTCCTTGAATGGAGTCGTAGCCTCATCAAAGCTAACCAACTATTGCGTCAGACAAATGCAGCTCAAACAGTTTGATTTTGGAGTTGTTGTCTCCAAGCTATCACGGGGCAACCGCGTTTCTGATAGAACGATGACCACTTCACGCCTGTGGATCGGCTTTCTGACAACGAGTAACGATGACGAGCGGGGCGCGTGTGTAACCGGTGCTAACGGTAGAGGAGGACGTATGGGCAGCTTCGACCTAATGAAGTGACCTATGCAGGACACGACCGTCGGCCTCTACTAACCACAAGAAAGGAAGACTGAAGAATGGAGGACCGCGACTTAGGTCACAAAGACACAAGAGGTCGAAGCTGGGGCTCAGCTCGACTCTTGGCCTGTCTTATATATGTCTACTACTATTAAATACATGAGGCATTAGTAAGCTACATGTGTCTACCATAAGGCGGTCTAGACTAATGATGTCATAGATAAGAGATAAGGAGGTCCAGACCTCTGACGTCATTGATGATGTTATGTCACATGATCGGTCTAGACCAGTGATGTCATATTACGTAATGCGGTGTGCCACACCATTGAGATGAGAAAAAGGAGGCGAGTTTGAATGAGATTACAACATACAGTGCATGGTGACTGTACCACCACAGCATAGAGTCTGCTACATACTTGACATCGGTGGTTAGATACTGGTTCAACTCACACTCAAAGTCCCTGGGCTTGGGAGGTGCAAGTGCTGGCATGTTGTCAAACATATTCTGTGAGCATGTACATATGTGAATAGCAATTCTTTAGATTTGAATACTCGAGCTATACCTTGGACACACTAACCTCTTTTGCCAGATCCACTGATTCTACATCTGTGTTGGCACTGTCATTTATGGCCGAGGCTGCATATTTGCCCTCAAACTCTTCTCACATCAAGTTCTCAGCCATGTGGACCCATTTCTCCTCCTACCCTGTGGATTTGAAGTATTGGAGTTTATGACGAGGGTGTAACACTGATATAGTAGGTTGGTTTGGTAGAATATAGAGTACTTGATCATGTGAGACATACCCATTGCAATCCAGTAGACATCTGAGCTGTCAGTTAGCTCATAATAACAGTTTAATGTTTTTTTTGTGAGGCTGACAGTGGCACAAATCAAAACTGTGAGTGTCCAATCACTGGCTTTGCTGGTGAGCATTTTGTTGACCATGACCATGGCTGGTATGACCATCGGTAGGTTGGGCGTTGAGCATGAGAAAAACAAGGTGGCATCCTTGAGAACCTAAAGCAAGTATTAGCTCAGCAATGCTGTGCCATGGTTCAATGTGGCTGAGTCACAGTCCTACCTTCAAAACATCTCGCAGCTCCTCAAGAAGGTTCCATTCATAGCTGCCAAGCTCCATTTTTCTCAAATCTCGATGCTGAGTGATTGTATCAATGGCCTTTCAGTGTGTTAATGCAAAGTTTAATGTGTCAAATGTTGAATTCCAGCGAGTTGCCACGTTGCGGGCAAGTAAGTGACAGTCACTTTCAAGTCTTGCATGATCTGACACCTGTTATGATCAGCCCCTTTTCTTTTTCTCCACTCTCACTTCTTTCACCTTGTATTACTTAAACATGCATAGCCCTTCAATTAGTCAGTGTCATGGCTGTGCGTTTCTCTTATCTCTTATTTGTGGCTCAAATGTTCCATCATGTTCTATGTAATTCTATCATGCACAGCCTTCTGACTCATTTCACATGGTGTATGACTCCTTTCCTTTATCTCTAGTTACTTCTTTTGGATTTCTCTTTTATCGAGCTGTAGCACCACTTGGTCTGTGTGCAGGACTCTTATATATAAATAGGGCATAGCACAAGCACTGTAACCTTAGCTTGAACCTACTTGAGACAGCAATCTATTGTGTCTTTGACCCTCTTGCTCCCCTCTGCTCTCCCTTAGAACCACTTAGCCTTGCAGCGTCTTTGCTTGAGAACACTCTGTCTTTGTCTTCGATGTCACTACATACTTGCTAAGGCAGAGTAGTGACTAGTCTCTGTGCATTGCACTCAGGACCTACACCCCTCATCTTTGCCTCACAGCTTTAGGTTGCACATCGAGTCTATGGCTGATGCTACCTGTGCCTGTCATAACAAAAGGCTCAAGCTCTTCAAACATGACTACCCTTGTTGTAGCTCGCAGCCATTTCAGCCCCTCCATCACCTCTGAAGCAGCACCCCTGCCCACCACCACCATCTATCACAACCTCTTCCTCTTGGAGATCTACCATGCCCCCTAGCCCCAGCTCTGGAACCACCCCCCTCCCTCACCACCTAGCCCAAACCCCACACCCCCAAGGTCATCAAAACCCACCGAACTCCATCTTGCCCAACCCAAGGCCTTCTTAGGCGAACAATGCCATGCCATGCCCTGGCTTCACTCCATACAATGGTACCTCGCCATAAATATCGATGTCTACTCCACAGACAAAAAGAAGATAGATTTTGCCCTATCATTTATGAATGATGGAAGTGCCCTCACCTGGGCAGATACCTTCATGGAAGAAAGCATGTGAGGGACCAACATGACCCTAGAGTCTTGGGACGAGTTTATCAAAAAGTTCAAGGCTCACTTCGAGAGCCCCAACACTGCCACCAACACCCTGACCTGGCTGGCCACCTATCGAGTCAACAAGCGATGTGATAGAACCTTCCAACCTTCCCTCAGTCAATACATCTCAGAGTTCCATAACCAAGTCAGCCTTGCAGGGCTAAACAAGGCAGCCACAATCTGCCACTACTTCTCCATGTGCATTCCCCCTTCACTCTCTGAAAAGGTGTACCTTATGGACACCATCCCCTCGACCATAGACAATTGGATCAAGAATGCCTCTCATCTTGATGACCAGCACAAATGTGCTAAACTTGTCACCTGCCAGCACAAGCATACCTTGACCCCCCACCTTTGTCCCCCACCCCACTCAGACCCCTCATGACAGAGATCCCAATGCCATGGATGTGGATGCCATCCACATTCCAAAGCTCACCCCTAAAGAGCATGAACGATGCTTCAAACAAGGACTCTGCCTTCACTGTAGAAAATTGGGCCACTTTTCCAATAAATGCCTCACCTTCAAAGACCTCCCCCCATGTCCCAAAGCTGACTGAAAAGTTGCCAAAGCAGAAGAAGAAATACCCGGCCTTAGGGATGAAGATGATGATGAAGAAGTTCATGTGGAAGCCATGGGGGTTAAGGATTTTTGAAAGGGAGGACTTCATCGACATAAGTACCTCCCTAATGTTTCATTTCTTGTGGGCCTATACTAGTATCCACATTAAATAGAGCTATGCATATCCCCATCCAGCTCATGGTACCCTCACACACCATGAAAGTCATCGACTCTCCTGCTCTTGTTGACTCTGGAGCAGAAATCTCTTGCCTTGATTGGGCCTTTGCCCAAAAACACTGACTCCCTAGTACCCATCTCGAACAACCTGCATCTGCGACATAGATCAATCAGCAAACTCAAACAGAGACATCTTGTTTTCCAACGAACTCTATGTCTCTGTCGGAGAAGGGGTAACTCAAAAGGTCCTCTTCTACCTCATAAACTGCAGCAAGGAAAACATTATTCTTGGCCTTCCCTGGCTTTGCCTCGCTAATCCTATGATTGATTGGGAAAAACAAACCATCTCCATCCCTGAGGTCCTTGATCAATCCACAGACCTATACAATGCCTATGTCGCTGACCAAAAATGACATGACTCCCACTACCTCACCCCACCGCTACAAGGCTTTGGGGAAACCTCAATTTTGTGTGTCAATACAACCCCTGAAACCCACAAACACCTACACGCATACCTGGACATCCAGTCTGAGAAGCAGTGGCAACACCAGACCCTTAACCACTATTCTATTAACTGTGTTATCTGAGGAGGACCATACATCCTTCCCTCAGCCACCATCACCCGCTACTCCAAAGCTACCAAGCTCATGAAAAAGGCAGGAACCTAGACTCAGGATATCACCTTACCTCTGGAGTACTCTGACTTCACCAAAGTCTTCGAAGAAAAGGACTGTGAATCTCTCCCCCCATTGCGACCATATGATTATGAGATAAACCTCGATGAGTCCTTCGTCCCAAAGATTGGGAAAATCTACCTCTTATCTCCAGAAGAACAAAAGGCAATCGAAGCCTTCTTCAATGAAAATCTTCACTCCAGAAAGATTCGCCCCTCTAAGTCTCCACAGGCCTCCCCTTTCTTCTTCATCAAAAAGAAAGATGGCAAACTCCACCCATGCCAAGACTACTGGTATCTGATCGAACACACCATCTGTGATGCCTACCCCCTACCCCTCGTCTCTGACCTCATCGATAAGCTCAAGGGAGCTAATATCTTCACTAAATTCAACGTTCATTGGGGGTACAATAATGTACGCATTAAGGATGGTCATCAATGGAAAGGTGCTTTCATTACCCACAAGGGCCTCTTCGAACCCATGGTCATGTTCTTCGGTATGAACAACTCCCCCTTGACCTTCCAATGCTTTATGAATGACTTATTCCAAGACATGATTACCAAAGGATGGCTTGTCATTTACATGGATGATTTGCTCATTTTCTCACCTGACAACGAGTCTCACACAGAGTGCACTCACTGGGTCCTTCAATGAATGATGGAGCTAGACCTCCATCTATATCTTAGCAAATGCAAGTTCGCCACTCCAGAGGTAGACTACCTCAGCATGATTGTTAGACCAGGAAAACTTGCTATGGACCCCGTCAAACTCGATGGCATCACCTCTTGGCCTACCACAAAGAAAGTCAAAGATGTATGCTCATTTCTTGGATTTGTCAACTTTTACCAGCAATTCATCCCCACGTACTCAGATGTCGCCCGCCCGCTTATTAACCTCATGAAGAAAACTACCACGTGGCTCTGGACTCCCCAATGTCAATCCTCCTTCGACGAGCTCAAGAAGCTCTTCCTCTCCTGACCCATCCTTTGCCTTCCAGACCTCTCCAGACCCTTTGCAGTGGCCACTGATGCATCATGCAATGCCACCGGCACCATTCTCCTACAAACCGATTCGAATGGGGATTGGCACCCCTGTTCCTATCTTTTGCAATCATTCTCTCCAGTAGAATGAAACTATAATATCTTTGACCACGAACTTCTTGTAATCATCCACACCCTCAAGTCTTGGTGCCACTACCTTCGTGGCTCGCAGTTCTCTGTCCAGGTCTTCACTGACCACAAAAACCTGACATATTTCCATCAACCCCAAAACCTTAACCGCCACCAAGCATGTTGGCTCTTTGACCTTGCAGATTTCGATCTCAAGATGACCCATATCCCTGGCTCCCTACTCTCTGGCCCCAACACCCTTTCTCACCACCCTGACCAACTCTCATCCAAGTCTGACAACCAAGCCATCATCCTCCTCCCCAAGACTCTCTTCATCCGTGTTGTCAACTCTGTCCTTGCAACTGTCATCCAGAAATACTCAACTGATGACGAACTTGTCACCCGCCTTCATGCTGACCTCAAGAGACCCATCACCACCCCCAACCTCCACAACTGCCTTTCTGATTGGCAATTCAGGGAGGATCTCCTTTGCTATTGTGACTGTGTCTATGTCCCCAAACCTGACTGCCTCATGGTCATCAAGTGTGCCCATGATCACCCCTCTGCCAGCCACCCTGGGTATCTGAAAACCCACCAACTCGTCGCTCATGACTTTTGGTGGCCCGGCCTCACCACCCAAGTTCACCGCTACATCGAGGGTTGCACCTTTTGCCAACAAAACAAGGCAAACACTCACCCCACTGTCCCTCTGCTCTCCCTGATCAAATCCTTTGCCTCCCGCCCTTTCCAACAGATCTCCTGCGATCTCATCACCAACCTGCCCTTGTCTAATAATTTCGACAGCCTATTGGTCATGGTTGACCATGGGCTTACTAAGGGGGTAATTCTCTGCCCCACCAAGAAACACATTACCACTGAGGGAGTAGCAACCTTCTTTTTCCACAAAGTGTACCATCACTGGGGCCTCTATGACAAAATCATCTCAGACTGCGGCCCACAATTTGCATCCACCTTTGCCCGAGAGCTTGGGAAGCTTCTGAAGTATGACCTTTCCCTATCCATAGTGTACCACCCCCAATTCGATGGTGAAACTGAATGTGTCAACCAGGAGGTTGAAACCTACCTCCGAATCTTCTGCGGAAACAACCTGACCACGTGGGCAGATCATATCACCCATGCCGAATTCACACACAACCACTGCCCCCACTCTATCACTAGAAAGTCCCTGTTTTACCTCATGTATGGCTTTAAACCTCGTGCCCTCCCTACAGTCCTCGCAGAAACACCACTTCCAGCTCTGGAAGAATGCCTCAAGGCCCTATCCGCAGCTAGGAACAAGGCACTCACCACCCACAAACTTGCACACCAAGTGATGGCATCCTGAACATGCCATTCATTTACCCCATTTACCAAGGGAGACAAGGTGTGGTTAGAAGCAAAGAACCTTAACTGCTGCATTGTGAACCCCAAATTCACACCCAAAAGGGAAGGACCCTTCATTATCACTGACATTCTATCCCCCCTAACATACAGACTCCAACTTCTGATGACATGGAAGATCCACCCCATGTTTCACGCATCCCTCTTATCACTAGTGTTGCCAAAGTTTGGTTAACTACAAACCAGTTCAGTTTTCCCCAGTTTTTTCTCAGTTTGGTTTAGGTAAGCAAACTCGACCAATTTGTAAACTAAGTCCTGGTTTCCCACAGTTCAGTTTCAGTTCATAACCACATAAAACCATAAACCAGTCTCAAACTGGTTCAAACCAGTTTCAATGTCACAAAAACACTGATAAAAGTACAAAAAACATGCAAAAATCACAACGGATGAATATACAATCAATGACCATCATTATCATGTGTCACAGCCAACTTGTGTCAAGTGGTGACTGACTTCGCCCTAACATGACCAACCTTTGCAACACCAACATTGGCGGCAGTGGCAGCATGTGTCACCATTCGACAACAATTGGGGGTTTGCAAGATACATTTTGCAAGGTCTGGCTGGCACCATCTAATGAGCGAGATGTAATCATGTATGAGTTGTCCGACACAGCTGAACGTACCTCTTAGTCCGGGTATTCAACATAGCACCGTCATACTGCTTCGCGGTGACTAAACAAATGCTAGATGCTTGCCAATTGAAAATGGGATGGCCTGAAGTTGTCACGGCATTCCGAAAGAGTAACCGGAAGTGTGCATAACAGCTTCTCTGTGAATGATAGCACATGGGAATACTTCAAAAATTGTGCAAACTTGGGAGGGAACCCATTGCACAACTCTTCCACTGAGGTACTTCATTTTATTTCAAGAATGTTGCTTCGCCATATCTGAGTGATGTTGAACCACGGTAACGATCCATGCATAAGATAGATCAGCAGGTAACATAGAGACTCCAAATTGTCTCTATGACTGAGCTTGTTGCCCTGGTGAGTGTTGATGGACGCAAATGCTGGTGTCCCAATAAAAGGTAAGCCCTCTTGAAACGGAATATGAATATGGGTGCGGGAATCCCGATACTGATGGGCGGCACTGAAATCTACCAAGTACAGCACATCGTTTCGTGCAGTGTCCCCAATGAGGATATTACCTGGTTTGATGTCACAATGAATGACATTGTGTGAATGGATAGCCTCGAGGCGAGTGAGCTATAGATGGGGGGAAGGCAGTGAATAGGTAAATACTGACGAAGCAAACCGAAACACACCATCTGGTCAGTGATCAGGGCTGTTGTAGTTGAAGAAAAGGCCCACCCACAGATATTGAAAATGTCCTCGAGTAAAGGTCCTAGGGATATGAGCACGAAAATATTGCATCCTGATTCCTGTTTAAACCAGAGTGATTGAGGAACCCCAAAGACTTCATGCAAGCATGTAAGGACATGATGTTCATGCTCGAGCGAACGATGCTTTAGTCCCATGTGGCTGACCTTGACAACAAATTGATCATTGGCATTGGCAAGGCTAGAGGCCCGAAAAACTGTCCCTGTTGGGTCCCATGTAGTGTAAAGGTCAATTCACAGGTTAAAATCCAGAATTTCTTACCAGATGTCCCGGCACCAAGTTCGGTCCCCAACTTCAACCGATGGTCACCAAAAAGAAAACTTGACATAGTAGGATTGATATGATGTACAACAGGGAGAGAAAGGACACGTATGAAACAAAAGAGACGCAATGCAATGACTGCTTGCGAAGGACCTCAGTGCATATACCAAAGATGGGCGGAAGTTGAACATTAAAATGTGAGACATTCACTCGCCAACAGTGTCACACATGGTTTGAGGTGGGGTTTACTGTCTCGAAGCGCCTCCCATCCAGTCATAAACAACTCGAAATATGGCACCAAAAATCCAAGGTGCAGAAGTTTTTCACCCAAAACATGCTGTTGAACCACATGGGGGATCTACCACCGTTGCTCGGTCATTGCAGATATACATTGAGTTTGTAATGACACACTTACGTCGAGAATTGTGTGATAGTCACCAAGCACTCTCCATTCCCAATCTAATAACAATAACTTCAGCTTCTCCAGTTCGCGGTGATTGGGTAAACTCAGAAAGTAATCTACCACCTGGCATAAACCAAAAAGTTATTCAATTACTGGGTTCTGTGGTGTCAAAAGTAACTCAAAACTTACTGAACACATCTCAATGAGATGATCTATCATATTGTATGTAGAATCCCACCTCGTTTCGGCATCACACTTTAACTCATGCTCGGGAAGTGTCTTGATAGGGCTTCCAGGAGGTTGAAACCAGTTTTTCGCATTGCCGAGTTTAATGGTATCCAGAAAGTCATCCAGACAAAGCCCAGATGAATGGACTGCAATGATGATGGAACGGCCTAATTTGATAGGGTTCTTTTTGACCATAGTCATGTATTGTTCACAATCAGCTCGGTTCGGGGACTTCCATCATCTCTTCGACCGAAGAGGTCAAGAAGCTGTTCAAGACATGTCTCATGCACAGATGAATAATGTGCAGGAAACATCTGATTTGCCGATCGCGTGCATCAAACTTGATATCCCACACGTGCAACAGGGCTTCTAAGTTCTGCATGCAGGTTTCATTGTTCGAAGCATTGTCCATCGAGAAATGTCCAACCTAGTGATATTGTCTCAGCCAACAAACAGTTATAAGTAGGCCATAAATGAACCTTTGACGTAACGCCAACATGGTTGAGCAGTGTGAGTATTGTCTGGGCCAACAATGCACCATCGTGGATCCCTTTCATGCGTGTAAAACCGATCAGTGCAGATCGCAACACCAAGCAGTTGTTGGAATCTTTGGCAATCCAATGGGCTGTAAGGGCGAGGAAGCCTGCTCTGTTGTTCGCTGACCAAGTGTCAGCTGAGAACGAGACTTGACCAAGTGCATTCTAAGTAGGGTAAATCAGGAGATAGGACACAGAAACAACAAATACACACATCGAACTCCTGGCCAAGAGCAATGAGATATTGCCCCCACATTTTGACGATCTTGTTGTGGACAGTCATCCGATGAGGTATGTCAGACTCACGGAGGTTATCCCGAAGGAACAAAAGAAGATCCCAGAATTCTCTATGGTCTACAACACTGATTGACTGCGAATGCTAAGTAAGCGTTCAATGTTCAATAAAATTGCACCTGATTGTCCACCATAATGAAGGAAATCAGCCATTTGAGGAGCTCCTCCTTTGAAAAGGGAGGTAGAGCAGATCGACCATCAGGGTTATTGACCACTTCCTGGCTGGCTGCAGGTGCTCGTGCACGAAGACCCTCAAGCATTCTGGTCTCGGCTACTGCTTGGCGCATCTCCATGATTGTGTAGCCCAGCAATATAGCCTTCTTGATGCTGTCAAGCCAGATCGGCCAGCCACGTGCTTCCACGAGCTTCAAGTACTCGTGGATGTGCCAACGATCGAGGTGGCCACAAAGGGTGGATGTACCAGACTTGGCTGCATAGATGTAAGTACACTGTGTGGAATACTTGTGCTTCCAGGTGGTCAGGTCAGCATTGTGAATTTCTCTAGAATGTTCGGAATGATGGTTCGAAAACAAAGTTAAGATGAGAGGGACATACCTGCAATGTTTACAAATAGAACTCTCCACAGTCCGTTCAAAGAAGTATTGGATGTCAATGGTACTTGCGGTCTTCGTGGATTGTGTTCGAGAAGGATCAACAAATGGGTCATAGACTGTGACTTGCGCAGGCTTCGAGTTCTTGAGTGGATGGCCAGATCGAGCCCTAGGAATGTCATCGTCGACATCATCAGTCTCTGACTCAGTATCCCTGGTGAGCTCTCCTTCAATATCTATTTCCTCACCACCCTCATAATGCAAGTCTGGGATGCGTGCAGAGCAGGATCAATGTGCAGAGTGAGCAACGACTTGAGCTGCTGCCACTTTCTGGGTAACCTGTTTGGCCTGACCTCCTCATCTGGGCGTCGAGGGTGCAAGTGTGGCCTCCGAAGGATTTTGGTTAGCCTGAGTTTTTGCTTTTTGTGCCATAAGAGTGAGGAGTAGAGGAGTAGAAAGAGGGACATCAACTGCATGTTTTTTCTGTCACCTGTAGGCTAATCCCGGAACGAAATTGAAGAGGCAATTTGAGGCATAGTGGCTCGGCAACAAACACATGTTTTGAAGAGTAATTAAAAAACAGGTGCTTGGAAGAGGATTCATGCTTACAAGGATTGGCCGACAACCATGCAAATGGTAAGTATCAACAAATAGACACACCAATTGTAAGTTGATCTAAATGTTCAATGGTTCAGCCGTGTGTGTGATGATCGATGACTTCAAGCTTTGAAGGGACTATCATCGAAGTATAACAATGTCACCATGACCGTTGACTCTGACATCAGATTACATAATCAGACAGTCTAGTGAGATATCATAACAATTCAGTATGCACAATATACAGTAAACATATACCAACCGCCAGCCTGTGACAGATTCCGATTGGTCACCAGGGTTGTGATGGATCTCTTGCCCGCTTCTCCAAGTCACTGCACTGGCTTGTCAACTGCCGACCCAGCTTCCTGTGGAACAGCATCTGGACCCTCACGCACGCACCTCTGCTTCTTGTGAGATGATTTGGCAGAAGTGCTAAGCTTACGCTTGGTAGCAGCATGCCACTCACTATAATGCTCATGTGTGGCCTTACCCACAGCCATTTGGAATGACTGAAGCACAGACTTCCAGGGTATCTGCAATGTTTCTGTGGGCCAACGAACCTATTCAACGAGCTCGTCGTCTGCCTGACTGGCCTCCATCTCGGCGATGAGTGATGCCCTGAGATGTTTGGAAGCGCTGTTGATGAGTGAATCAACCCTCGATAGATCTTGGGTCAGATAAAGTTCCTGAGAAGCAATCAACACAACAAATGACGCAGAGTAATCACATACCCCAATGGCCGTGAATTCGTCTTGAAGGTCAACATTGATGGTGAGAGTACCATCAGGGCGACGAAGGTACACCTCTATGGTTACTCGTGTTATGGAAATCCAGGTGAACTCATCCACAACCACGGGCCCTAAGCTATTGTCGGCAATAGGCAGCATAAATTCCTTGTATATGAGGAGGGGTCCAGAGCGCAAGTTCTTTGCAATGTCTGTGCCAGATGGAGACGCCCATTTGGGGAACTCATAGATCGCAATCATGAATGCCAGATCAAGTGACAGTCGAGACTGAACAATTTGCTTCAGGTGGATGCGGGTGTTAGGAGGCGGGACGGTGAATGTGACTTCTCCAATCCACTTCGGGATAAAAGGATCTCCTGGGGCTTGACCAGAGTTGTTCTCAATCACGAGCTGAAAATCGGGGATCGCTTTTCCCCTAGACCCATCGCACTTGGTGTAGAAGAGCGGCTTGTTCATGCTGTTGTTTAAATTGTAAATATATCTATCCTGGCTGATGTTGTGAGTGAAGGAACTGATGATGTGGTCCAGGGTTGTTGTGAACGATTCGTGTGTGGATGATGGCTTCATGATTATGAGTTTTTCTGTGTCGTCGATGTAAATGACCCTGTTAGCAAAGGAAGCAATTGTTAATACAAACACTTCCAAATTCAAACTCGACTTACTTTATATGATGTTCCTCTGTGAATGCCACCAACAGATCCATGAAATTGTCGGGTGTGAATTGATGGACTACCTGACATAATGAAGTTGAGACTTTGCAAAAGACGGTAATACCAGTGTAACAAACTTGGACTGTATCAAGGAGTAAGTCGGGGAGGTATAAGAGGACCTGGGCTGGAGATGGGAATCAGATCAGTGTCAGTAGTCAAGTAGTGAACCACTACCTATTTTAGCGTTATCCTGGCCATCTTCGTTATGCAGCATTTTCACCATCCCCCGCTCACTTGCAGGCTTGAGTTGGTTACTCTTGGTCTTGATGTGAGTGGGGGGCTGAAGCTGTGAACAATGTATAATCTTCTGCTTCACTCCTGAATGAATACATTTTAGTTCAGGCCACTGCTGGTTGACATGTGGCACCTCTGTTTGGTTTCATCCAAACTGCAGGCATGTTGGGACTCCTGGAATGACGATACTTGCTATTTGCGATAACTTCCATCAGCAAATCACAAAAGAGCTGTAGGTGGCTGTACAGCTAGCTACAGACAACTACAGTTGTTACAAAGGTACAGAAAGGTCTCCCTCTGTACAGGACTTAAAATATGCTTAAAAGGTGATAATATACTGATTGCTTGCATTTTATCACTCAAATTTTACTCTGTATCACCCTGTGGTGGGCTGTAAGCCTGTAGTCCTGTCTATAAAAGGGTGATTTGCTGATGTTGTCAAGTTGCTGTAGCCGATGCTATGCCTACACCTGAGTTGTGACTCGTGGTACACAAAAGAACCACCGTGTACTCCATTTTATATATACAAGGTATCAGATGATTTGTAATACATCACTTCCATGACAAGTGGAGCTCCACCGTATGATATCTCATAGGATCCTAACGAATTATAATGATCTGGAAGAGCATTAGATCAGAATAAACCATGTCATAGATAACAGATAGGAACCGACCAAGGGAAATTTGTTGTGAAACTAAATGTACCTACAAAAGATATTCAGATTTGGATGAGATGGGAAAATGATATCTAGAAACCTTCATGAACACAACTCCAAGGGTCCATTAAGCTTCCTATGCACCGACATATGCATCCAGCATCTGTGTGCTTCGCAGCTGTGTAGGAGAGGTGCGCCTTGTTGACCTCATGACTGGATACAATCCGCCTCTGTTGCTGACAACGATAAAATAAGCTAGATGCAGTAGTTGTCGTTTGTGTGGTCCATATAGTTCCATTGGTAGATCATGCTGTGCTACCATGTACCATCTGAATCCAATGATTTGAATGAGGAAAGAGCAGAGTGTGCTGGGAGCCGGTGAAGGGCTACTGAAGGCACACATGCATACGCAGTCAGGAAAGCAGAAGTAAATGTCTTTGCAGGAGGGTAACAGAAAATAAAATACCAGTGATGCACAAGGGGGTTGGAAAAGTTTTGTGCCGAATGACTCCCATTGTAGAGTAGTCAAATTCGATTGATTGAGTGAGTGAGTGAGTTGATGGCGAGTAAATGATATCAGTGTCGTATAACCAAGCATTGGCACCAGTCCAGGCTGAATAATTCCATTGTTTTTTCACCCAGTTATGACGACAAACTGGTTTGAGGACTGGAACTATGGTTTGTAATGGTTTCGATGTGACCAGGTTTCTCCGTCGCTTAGTCCAGTCTATGGCACTCGGAACTATTACCAGTTTTGGTCTAGAACCACCAGCAAACCAGGACCGTGGCAACACTACTTATCACCCTATCATGAAAACAGTGTTCATGGCCCAAACTTCCTAGCTCCACCCCCAGAGCTAATAGAAGGTGAAAAGAAATACAAAATTGAGAAGGTCCTACACCACAGAGGAATATCCTGCTCCCGCATGTTCCTAATCTAATGGAAAGATTATACTGCCAAGGAAGACTCTTGGGTTTCAGAATGGAACTTGAAATATGCAAAGTCTGCCCTGCAAGAGTATAAGAATCTCCACCCAAAGGCCTTTCCTTCCTCAAAGCAATAGGCTTTCTTGTCTTACAATGCCCACCTTCTGTTTCACCTCCTCTCCTCTTTGCTCCTCATTTACCATGTCCAATGTCATTGCCTCAACTATCTCATCTCCCTCTTCTCTGTCCATTTCAGTACCTCCTATGGAGGACCATCTTGCTTCGCCGCCATGTACCCCTTCTCCATCAATGGCCCATGCTCCTCATCATGAAGATGCTGTGGTATTGGCAGCAAACAGTACACCTTCTAGCCCTGGTGCTATATATACTGTCCCTGTCCTCAAGCCACCCACCAACACCCCAACCCCAGTAATTTCTGTGGATATTCCCCTGCATGCCCACACCCTTCATTCCTCGGACCCCACCGATGACAAGCATAGTGCGCTCCATGAATTCCTCACTGACCTCCACATATTCATGGGAATTTCCACATTTACTGACCCCTTGTCTCTTTTCTTTCTCTTATTCATGGTCTATCTCCAGCTGGAATGCCTCCCCCACCTATTCCAATCCCTTATCAGTAATGACCATCATGGCATTGCCCTTCTTGGGGCCTCTATTCGAATCATCCACTCCAGGGCCATCAGGCACGTATATGACCTAGCTCACCAGCTAGGTTACCTAAAGTTTGTCTAGGATATAGACAGGTACCTCCGAGAAACCACTACAATCTCCATTCCCACTAACATCGCCATCTCCGGCTATGCCATTTGTTCTCCCTCTCCAATGCCCTCCAAGATCATCTGCAACTCAGTCCCCACAGCCAATGGAATGCCCAGTGCCTCCTCCTCTCCCCTCGACCCCATGGAAGCCCTGGCTATCGACTCCCTCCAAGCCCGGTTCGACCAGATTCAGAAAGCCACAGTTCAACAGTGTATTCTACAAGGCGATCTACCATGCTCCAGTGACCACAATCCCTACCATGACTCCTGTTTCATGTGTCATAGATTGGGGTATATCTGGGTCTATTGTCCCCATTATATGTGCCCCTTCTGCCATCGCCACTCCCCCGGTCACACCCAGGCCACCTGTCCCTTCCACAACCATCATTCCCCACTGGGATCGTCCTCCTCTTCTATGTCCTCCTGCAGCTCCCACCAATCCTGGGGATCCTTTCAGTCCCACACCTCCTACTCTTCTGGCCGCTCTCAGCACTCTGGCTGTGCACTTCCAGTCCCTCCACCTTGATCCCCACAAACACTAGGAGAGGATGATGACTTCTGCTTCAACTCCATTGGAGAGAGTAACATGTGTAGATCACCCGTCAGGTCTTGCCAAGGTTTGTAGAAAAGGTCTCACTAGGGTTTCGACCCTACTAAGGGGGTAATGTTATGATCGGCCCCTTTTCTTTTTCTCCACTCTTGCTTCTTTCGCCTTGTATTACTTAATGCGCATAGCCCTTCAATTAGTCAGTGTCATGGCTGTGCGTTTCCCTTATCTCTTATCTGTGCCTCAAACATTCCATCATGTTCTATGTAATTCTATCATGCACAGCCTTCTGACTCATTTCACATGGTGCATGACTCCTTTCCCTTATCTCCAGTTACTTCTTTCAGATTTCTCTTTTATTGAGCTGTAGCACCACTTGGTCTGTGTGCAGGACTCTTACATATAAATAGGGCATAGCACAAGTGGTGTAACCTTAGCTTAAGCCTACTCGAGACAGCAATCTATTGTGTCTTTGACCCTCTTGCTCCCCTCTGCTCTCCCTTAGAATCACTTAGCCTTGCAGCATCTTTGCTTGAGACACTCTGTCTTTGTCTTTGATACTCAGGATCTATGCCCCTCATCTTTGCCTTGCAGCTTTAGGTTGTGCATCGAGTCTATGGCTAACACTACCCACACCTGTTGTAACAATGCCAGGCTGGGAGTAGGACAGTTATGGAGTGGATCAATTTGAAGGCTAGCTTGTGGATCTAGAAAGCATGATCAGCATTTGAATGTTCAGGTATGCCACTCTCTCTGAATTACCTTCAAAAGTGCTAGTTTCAGTGGTGCTAAATTCTCTTGCAGCCTCCCTCATTCCTCCCATGTCAAGAGTTCAATCTCGTCTATCCAGCCCCCCTCATTGTCCCTCTCCCCCTCCACATTAGTGTCTACTGCTTCCACTTCACAGGTAAGCTCAGCAATCTCTGCCCATTTGTCACTCACGAACTCGCCACTTTCAAGCATAGCATCAACATCCTTTTTTTTAATGTCGAAGACCTGGATGATTGACTTTGCAACCAGGTTAACCACATGGAGGAAACAGCATGCCCAGCTTGATTGCCCTCCAAATGCTGGATTCAAACTTTGGAGCTCATACACCATTACATCATTATTACTCATGTTATCACATGTCACACACAATGTCTGCATCAGTCAAGTTAGTCAGGTCGAGGTATGAGATTCTGTATAATGCTGACCTTATCAGCTAACCCAAAATCATCTAGAACCTTCACAAATGCCTGTGTGAGTTCCAGTCCAGTGTGTGACTGACCATGCATCAGCCGTGCATCAGGTCATGAACATTGCCAGGTAAGTACTAAATGTACCCTTGCAACCTCCACAACATCTAAGGGCAAAGACATTGCATTGCCCCTTTTCTCCAGGTGTAAAGCAAATGCTACATACACACGGTGGTTCAGGGACATCCAAGCATCTGTTGTAAAATGCACCTGGCCATCATATGTTTTCATTTCATTACATCATTATATTGATGTGATTTACACTCAAAATTTTAGCAATTTGTTTATGGGTCTGCACAAAGACCTCCTTGACATCCCATAAGACCGTGTCAGCAGATGGTATGTAATGCTCTGGTCTACCGGTCTTCATCAAAGCTAAAAAGCCCAGGTCGACAACAATATTAAATGGGCACAAGCTCTCTGTGACCCATTTGATGATCTTGGTTCTACCATTACAGTGTCAATGCAGATGCCGCCCAACACTGGCATGATGAAATCTCACCTTGTTTCAGCCTTGGTATGGGCACAGTGACTGTAAGTGACTTTTCCTTTACCCTTACATTCAAATGCTGCTGTGATTGACCCGTTCCACAGAATGCTTTTCACAATTTTAGTGTGGACTTCTCCAACATCTTTGGCTTTATCAGCAGCATCAAGAACCTCATCTCCCCAACAGGTCTTGACATGTTTCTGCATGTTACCAGTGGACTTTGCATCCTTTGTATCCAAGTACCTCTATATGGAGGCTTGGCATCCACGTCCAGCACATTTGAACTCATGGATATGTTGACCCTGAATCTCATGGACAACAGGTGTCAGCTCAAAGAATGCATATATAGGTGAGGACCAATCTTTTTGTAGTCATTCTGTCAGTGGGAAAATAAATCAATTCATTTAAAGTGAAATGGTAGATGTACTTAGCTCTGCTTCTGCAGTCTCCAGGCCATCGAGCTCGATGATACTCAGTAAATGGTCATGGTGACTCTCTGTAGATATTACCACCTTGTTATCATCTGGATTGGATGGAGGGGCTTGGAATGCCTGTTCTGTGGCTGGTGGATGGACTGCCTTTTGTGTTTTACATGGTACTGGTGTGTCGCTGTCACTGCTGGCTGCTGTGTGAGTCATGTTCTTTGATAAGGTAATGTCAGTTGCTGCCCAAGTTGCCTTTTCAGTTGGTTTCACTACCTTATGGATGCTGTCTGCTCAACCATAGATGATTGGATCAAAAACACCTCTCATCTTGATGACCAGCACAAATGTGCTAAGCTTGTTGCCCGCCTGCACAAGCACTCTTCAACCCCCACCTTCATCCCTTGCCCCACCCAGACCTCCCATGACAAGGACCCCAATGCCATGGATGTGGATGCTGTCTGCATTCCAAAACTTACTTCTGAAGAGTGTAAATGCTGCTTCAAACAAGGACTCTGCCTTTACTGCAGAAAATCAGGCCACTTTTCCAATAAGTGCCCCACCTTCAAAGACCTTCCTCCATGCCCCAAGACCGACTGAAAGGTCGCCAAGGCAGAAGAAAAAATGCCTGGCCTCATGGATGAAGATGACGATGAAGATATCCATGTGGAGCCTGGATGCAGTAGGGATCAAGGATTTTTGAAAGGGAGGACTTCTTCGATGCAAGTACCTCCCCAATGTTTTGTTTCTTGTGTGCCTATACTAGTATCAACATCCAATAGAGCTATGCATATCCCCATCTAGCTTGTGGTACCATCGCACACCATGAAAGTCATCAACTCTCCTGCTCTTATTGACTCAGGAGTAGAAATCTCTTGCCTCAACTGGGCTTTTGCCTAGAAACACTGACTCTCCCACACCCACCTTGATCAGCCAATCCATGAACTCCAATGAAGATATCTTATTCTTCACCGAACTCTACGTCTCTGTCAGAGAAGGGGTAACCCAAAAAGTCCTCTTCTATCTCATGAACTGTGGCAAGGAAAACATTATCTTTGGCCTCCCTTGGCTCTGCCTCACTAATTCCATGATCAATTGGGAAAAGCAAACTATCTCCATCCCCGAGGTTCTAGATCAATTAGCAGATCTATACCACACCTATGTCACTGATCAAAAATAACATGACTCCCACTACCATGCCTCACCCCTCCAGGGTTTTTGGGAAACCTTGATTTGGTGTGTCAACATGATTCCCAAAACTCACAGACACCTACATGCGTATCTGGACATCCAATCAGAAAAACAGTGGCAACACCAAACCCTCAGCCACTATTCCATCAACTGCATTACTTGAGGAGGACCCTATATCCTGCCCTCTGCCACCATCACCTGCTATTCTGAAGCCACTAAACTTGTGGAGAAAGTGGGAACTCAGAACCAAGACATCGCTCTGCCCCCAGAATACTCGGACTTTGCCAAGGTCTTCAAAGAAAAGGACTGCAAGCCCCTTCCCCCATCTAAACCCTACAACCATGAAATAAACCTTGATGAGTCCTTTGTCCCAAAGATTGGGAAAATCTACCCTTTGTTCCTGGAAGAACAAAAGGCAACTGAAGCCTTCCTAAATGAAAACCTCTGCTCTGGAAAAATTCATCCATCCAAGTCTCTGCAGGCTTCTCCCTTCTTTTTCATCACAAAGAAGGATGGCAAGCTTTGTCCATGCCAAGACTACTGATATCTTAATGAACATACCATCTGTGATGCCTACCCCCTACCCCTCATCTCAGACCTCGTCAATAAGCTCAAGGGAGCAAAAGTCTTTGCCAAGTTCAATGTCCGCTGGGGGTACAACAACATATGGATCAAGGATGGCCATCAATGGAAAGGTGCCTTTATCACCCACAAAGGCCTCTTTGAACCAATGGTCATGTTCTTTGGCATGAATAACTCCCCCTCCACCTTCCAACGGTTCATGAATGACTTATTCAGGGACATAATTGCCAAAGGATGGCTTATCATCTATATGGATGACCTCCTCATCTTTTCTCCTGATAATGAATCCCACATGGAATGCACATGATGCATCCTCCAACAGATGATGGAACTGGACCTCCACCTATGACTCAACAAACGCAAGTTCACCATATCAGAGGTGGAATACCTCAGTATGATTGCTAAACCTGGCGAACTTGCTATGGACCCCATCAAACTCAATGATATCACCTTCTGGCCAGTCCCCAAGAAAGTCAAAGATATGCATTTCTTCCTCAGATTTGCCAACTTTTACCAGTGTTTCATTCCCTCATACTCTGATGTCACTCATCCCCTCATTAACCTCACAAGGAAAACTGCTATGTGGTTCTGGACACCTCAGTGTCAAACCTCCTTTGACAAGCTTAAGAAGCTCTTCCTGTTGCGACCCATCCTTTGCCTCCCAGACCTCTCTAGACCCTTTGCAGTAGCCACTGACACATCACATGATGCAACCAGTGCTATACTTTTACAGATTGATTCGAATGGGGATTGGCACCCCTGTTCTTATCTTTTACAGTTGTTCTCTCCAGTAGAATGAAACTATGACATCTTTGACTGAGAACTTCCAGCCATCATCCACACCCTCAAATCTTGGCATCATTACCTCTGAGGTTCCCAATTTCCCATCCAGGTCTTCACTGACCACAAAAACCTGATGTATTTCTGTCAGCCACAAAACCTTAACTGCTGACAAGCACGTTGGCTTCTCAATCTTGCAGACTTCGATCTCAAGATGACCCATGTCCCAGGCTCCCTACTCTCCAGTCCCAACACCCTCTCCCACCACCCTGACCAACTCTCATCCAAGTCAGACAATCAAGCCATCACCCTCCTTCTAGAGACCCTCTTTATTTGAGTAGTTGACTCTGTCCTTGCCACTGCCATTCAAAAGCACTCCACTAATGATGACCTTGTCACCTGCCTCCGTGCCGACCTCGAAGGCCCTGTCACTACCCCCAACCTCCACAACCACCTCTCAGACTGGCAGTTCACGGAAAACCTCCTTTGTTATCACAACCGTGTCTATGTCCCTGAACCTGACCACATCACTGTCATTGCACATGCTCATGACCATCTCTCTGCTGGCCACCCCGGGTACCTAAAAACATGTCAACTCATCGCACATGATTTTTGGTGGCCCAGTCTCACTGCCCAAGTCCACTGCTATATCGAAGGCTGCGCACTCTGCCAGCAAAACAAAGCCAATACCCACCCCATGGTCCCCCCACTCTCTCCAATAAAATCCCTTGCCTCTTATCTGTTTTAGCAGGTCTCTTGTGATCTTATCACTAACCTGCCCTTGTCCAATGGTTTCGATAGCCTATTGGTCATGGTCGACCATGGGCTTACTAAGGGGGTAATTCTCTGCCCTACAAAAAAAACACATCACCACCGAGGATGTAGAAACCCACTTTTTCCACAAAGTCTACCATCATTGGGGGCTCTATGACAAAATCATCTCAGATCATGGCCCACAATTTGCATCAACCTTTACTCAAGAGCTTGGAAAGCTTCTGAAATATGACCTCTCCCTGTCTACTGTGTACCACCCCCAGTCCAATGGTGAAACTGAATGCATCAACCAAGAAGTTGAAACCTACCTTCAGATCTTCTGTGGCAGCAACCCAACTATGTGGGCTGATCACATCACCCATGCAGAATTCACACACAATCACCACCCTCACTCTGTTACTGGCAAATCACCATTTTACCTCATGTACAGCTTCAAACCTCGAGCCCTTCCCACAGTCTTGGCAGAAACACCACTCCCAGCTCTGGAAGAACACCTCAAGGCCCTATCCACAGCCAGGGATGAGGCACTCGCTGCCCATGAACTCGCATAACAAGTGATGGCATCCCGAAAATGATGCTCATTTACTCCTTTCACCAAGGGAGACAAGGTGTGGTTAGAGGCAAAGAACCTTAACCACTGTATTGCAAACCCCAAATTCGCACCTGAAAGGGAAGGACTCTTCATTATCTCTGACATCCTATCCCCCTTGATGTATAAACTCTAACTTCCAATGACATGGAAGATTCACCCCATGTTCCATGCTTCCCTCTTATCACCCTATTGCAAAAACAGCATCCACAGCCCAAACTTCCCAGCTCCACCCCTGGAGCTAATAGAAGGCAAGGAAGAGTACGAAATTGAGAAGGTGTTGCACCACAGGGGAACAACCTGCTCCTGCACGTTCCTGATCTGATGAAAGGGATACACAGCCAAGGAAGACAGAACAGAATCTGAAAAATGAAAAGTCCGCCCTCCAGGAGTATAAGAACCTCCACCTGAAGGCTTTCCCTCCCTCAAAGCAATAGCTTTCTTGCCTTGCAATGCCTATCTCTTGTTTTGCCCTTTCT
>JBBPUL010000148.1:0-33787 GCA_038094675.1 Spongispora temasekensis
CGAGGTATCTGATCCAGAATTAGATTCATCAGATTCCAATCTGCATGGCGGAAGAGTTGGCGATGGAGGTGTAGGGGGTGTTATGATTATTGGATCAAACCCATCAGAAATGGACCCCTCATTTTCCGACCAGGCCTCGCTATCATTATCAAGCTCGAGTGCCCTATATCGCGTGGTTATATTTGCTTGTTTCGCCTGGAATACTTGTAGGAGGGCCGTGTCAATTTGTTGAAGAAGTTGATCACGTTCAGAGCATTGGGGCATGGTGAGGGAGGGATAAGTTTTCTCTATGTCTAATTGTGTATTTGTGCCAGTCTGATTATACATGGTACTCCGTTGTTCCGTTGTATTCCGTCTGTCTTCCATCTGTAACACTTCTGTTCTTCTATGCATCACGTGGTTTTGCCGCTTCGGCAGTCTCGTGCCGATGTACCGTGACCATCGGAGTTGAGCTGAGTGAGAACTAAAGCCGAAAATCATTGCTCGAGAAATGAGATTTTAAGCTACTCCATGGCCTGATAAATGGGCATTGAAACTACTTTGAAAACCATTAATGTTGGAAGTGGTGAGGGCCAGGAGATGTATGAGGAAGTGCCAGTGGAAGCTCTGGAGATCGAGGTAAAAGGCATTTGTTCATTTGGGGTACAAAGAGACTCACCTTTATCATTGCAAGAAGGCGAAGGTAGTGATGCAGAAGCACACCGAAAAGGCTGATTGAATGCACCGGCATTCTATATCTGAGCCATTTCTCACTCACTCACATTCATCAACCCCAAGCACAGACATCAACTCCCAAGTGCCATGATATCGTCTCAAGCAGTGTTTCATGGGAAAGTCTGCATCCATTGTTAGCTCTCATTCATCCACACCTGCTACTGACTTCATTCCTGCTGGTCCTCCTACTTCCGATTTCAATGAAGAGCCTAGAAGACACTGGACAGGCAACAATGAATCCAATCAGGATCAAATCAATTTGGTAAAGAGTCATTGTGAAGCAAAACTTGAGCAGGAGGTATGTTGATATTGTAGATCTTGTCACCTGATACTGTCTATACATTCTCATCCATCCATTGAACAGTGACCGGTCATTCACTCCCACATTGCTCCATGTGCAACACCTCAGCCCATTTCAAATGCTACATGCTCGTACAGGGTTCCCAAGAAAGACGCAGATGCCACAAAGTCCACCTCCACCAGTGGAGTCAATACTGCACCATGGTTGCCACATACCAACTTGAAGATATATATGAAGAGTAAGAAGACTGTGGCAATCAGCCTGAAAGAGCAGAATGTAGATCTGCAGAAAGTGATCCATGGGAGCTATAACTTTGGAAAACTCGTGCTGGCGATCAGCAATCCAGAAGGTTTATTAGAAATGTCAAATGAGGCTATACTCAAGATGTCGACTCCATTTGGGACACATGGATTGGAACACATTGCCTTGCTTGCACTCATCCATGTAGCAGAACATAACAGCTATGACAGTGAATTTGACATTGTGCATCGACTCGAGGTGGGCTTGGAGACCATGTACAAAGAGCCTCTACAGGACTATGTAGGATTTCTAGTATCATTATTCAAATAAAGGGTACATTTACTGACTGGATATGCTACAGGTTGCCCAGCATCTGAGCTCATTTCAGGGTAGCTTCAAGAAATGTATCACATTAGTTGCAACTTGCACCTGGTATCCTTGGTCTTCCAACAAATTCGTATCAGCACAATACAAGCCTTCTCAATGCCAACTCATTTATTTATCCATGGTTGAAAGAAAATGGATTTGATACATCAAAACCATTTTAAAATCCCATTATCGCCAAGGCTGTGGAATGCACATTTTTTACACCAGGGTCTCAATATAATGCACTTGGGCTAGAGTTCATGGGTCAGCTCCCCTCCTCAAGTGACACACATTCAGGTCAATGTGAGGTGTTGATCTTCATGATTGCACTGAGCTCTGTTGTGGTCAGTCTGATTATGATTTCTTGCGACATTGACACCAATCCACAATATCCCTAGATTGCATCTGTTATTCAGGATTCCTTACTATCCCGCTTGTTAGATTTTGCAGGTCCACAACTGGATTCACTATTCAAGAAGCTCATTCTCATCCTCCTCAATCTCTGTTGTTCAAAGCCAGTCACATATCATTGGATCATGCATGACATCTACACAACTGCAGCATATGCATTATCTTCTATTTGACTTGTAATCTGATCTTGGGTTAACTACTATTGTCAGTGGTGACAAGGGCATGAATCTAATGTCATCTGATCTGACAGCTGACGAGATTATGGGAGAAATCAACTGGGATCTGATTAATGAGTAGATTAGATTGTTAGATGCTTCAATGGCTATTTTGTCAATTGTGAATGCATTGAATCATTGGTTGCATAGTATTTGTTGGAACTGCCAGCTAATTGTATAAAATATGCTGTTTAATTCTGAGTGGAATCCAGTGAATCATTGAATATTATCTGTGACTCTAGGTTTATTATGTGACTAAAGCTTGCAATTAAATTCAAATTACATCAGTAATAACTGTAATTAGGTCTAAATTTTATGAGTAAAGACAGCATATATGTCATAAATTATGACAGTTTTGCTACAAATTTCAACTAATCTGGGAAATATTCAAGGGGGGCTAAAAATGGGTGATAATTTGGTAAATTTGGTAAATTTGTTGGAATATGTCAAATTATGTGAATTTGCATGCAAATCTGGGAAATTATGAGAAATTTGTATAAAAATACCAACAATTTCCAGGATGAGGTTTTTCCTGATGTGAGTTATAGGAGAATTGGTACTCCCCCTCAGCCTGAAAGCTGTCATGCAAATTGCTTGAGTCATCAAAAATGACGTGTGCAGATACCTGAATATGCTGCTTGTCTGGATGGTATATCCACCAACCTTTCTGAGTGTCTGGATACCCCACAAAGGTGGTGCACTTCTCTTTGGGATCGAGCTTTCGGCACTCTAGAGAGTTGTCAAGCACGTAGGCAATGCAGCTGAAACGATGGAGATGGGATGCATTGGGTTTGCACCTATACCATTTTTCATATGGGGTGGTGTCCTTGAGAGCATGGATAGAGTGGTGATTTTTTGTGTAGATAACATAGTTGGCAGTCTTGGCCCATAGGTAAAGAGGTAGGCCAGTGTCAATGAGGATGGTGCAGATGTGGTCAATGACAGATCGGTTGAGGCGTTCAGATACACCATTTTGCTTGGGAGTTCGGGGGGGTAGTCAACTCCTAGTGTATTCCATGTTGCTTCATGTATTCGATCCATGGCGTGTTGAAATATTCACCACCATTGTCCATTCGGAACCATTGAATGGTCTTGCCACTGGTATTTTCCACTTCGGTCTTCCACTCCTTAAATGTGGCAAATGTGTCACTCTTCTTTCATAAAAATAGGGCCCATACTCATCGAGTGTAGTTGTCCATTAGCATCATCATGTAGCGTGTGCCCAAGGCAGTTTGCACAGGAGCGGGACCCCATAGGTCCAAGTGAATGAGGCCGAGAAAACTGCTCGCTTTACCATTCTCTGATAGCTGAAATGAATCTCGTATGATCTTGCCCATTATGTTATGATTGGTCTATGGCCCCTATTCTTTTTTCTTTGTCTTAGATGTAGCGCCTCTCATTGTGCCACTAGATGTCTCACCAGCCATCCTTGCTGGTTTGCCCATGCCTTGCTGGTCATCCTACTGGCATATACCCATCACCATTCCCCTGGACCTGTGGTCTCTGATACTGCATATCACCCCAGTTCACCATTGTCCCTTCGCCAACCTCTCCCATTGGCTTATGCCATTTCCTTCTCTCTTGGACTCTTCCCTTTGGCACCACATGCCCTCTTCACTTCCTTGTTTCACTTATTGCTTCCAACACCTCATGTCACTTATCCTTATCTCAGGTATTTCATCTGAGCTTCTCTTCTACTGCCCCCGCAGTCCTTGTGCCACAGCACATTCTCTTCTGATCTTCTTTGCTGTGCATTTGCTTCTTATTTCCAATCTGCAGTCTTTCTCTTACTCATTCATACTGCGGATTACTCATAGATGCTTATCCTCTTTCCTCTTATGTCTTTCTTCATCTTTGAGGCTCTTCTTAGGCCTGGTCCATGCGTGTCCCCCACATATATATATAGAGGTGTAGCACAAGCATGTAACTTTAGCTTGAGCCTACTCGAGATAGCAATCTATTGCATCTTTGACCCTCTTGCTCCCCTCTGCTCTCTCTCTGAAACACTTGGCCTTGTAGCATCTTTGCTTGAGGACACTTTATCTTTGTCTTCAATGTCACTACATACTTGCCAAGGTGGAGTAGTGATTAGTCTCTGTGCATTACGCTCAGGACCTATGCCCCTCGTCCTCGTCTCGCAGCTTTAGGTTGTGCATCGAGTCTATGGCTGACGCTACCCATGCCTGTCATAACACATTACACATGACAGACAGACAGGCAGTTCATAATTGAGCTTGCTCTATGTGAGTTTAATGCCTGTCACTAGGCCTTTCTTGATGAGTGCATAGATAGATTGGTAATTTAAGTGTCTATATCAGCAGTGTAGTTGCTCAATCTTCGAAATGGGGACAGCAATATGATAAATGGTTTCATCAGTTTGGCATCATGGTAGGTCTGATGCAACCTAACCTAGACTCGAGTGATGGTGAGAGTACACGTGTAATAGTGAACTCAAGGAAGAGGGGAGAAAGGAGAGATACTGATGGTCATCAAAGACGAGCAGTGCTGGGTTGATGTCCTTGCGCACAGAGGTTGCAGGCTGGTGTTGGATATCCAGCCGTGTCGTCAATGTGGGCGAGGGGGTGTGTCTAAGAGAATAGCCTCCCTATGATAGAACAACACTCGCAATATAGGACTGGGGAGCGACTACCACAAGTATGCTACCTTATATACTACTGACTATCATGCATGGACCAAGTACTAGAGGGCTACCCTAAAGCTACTTAGTAATGATGATGTCACGGTGACATCATGGTCCAGACCATACGTCATAGGTCACGTGATACCAGTCTAGGCCTACAGATAAGATAGGCGCTGCGAGATAAGATAAGATAAGATTGGCGCTGAAGATAAGATGAAACAGCGATGTGGCAATCAATCACAACAAGGTCCATATGATATAGGTGGTTGGATTGTCTGGTGGCCATAAATATGATGCATGATTTATTGAAAGCATCATGCATCATCTGTCCGTCATCTTTGAGTTCAAATGTCACACAGTTACCAGCACCGAAAAGCGTGTAGCAGTCAGCATCATCAAGTCACAAGACAGAGGCAATAGGTAGAGTTGATGATGGGACATGGCATGTGTCATGCAGTTTGAGGTTGATCGTGCCACCAGATGGTCTGCTGGTGAGCAAAAGTGCTTTGTCACAACCTGTGATGGCTGATTGGCCATTTCCAAGACTGCTGATGCTGCCCAATGAGGGTGAATAGGACTTGAATGATGAGCAATCTGTGAGAATGTGAGTTGATGCACTGGAATCGATAATAGGGGTCATGCTCAGTGTCGTGTGTACACTGTACACAGAGTCTGTGACTGGCGGGGGTGTCATAGATGTTTCAAGGCCAATTTCTGTAGTGACAAGAGATATTTCTAATATGACATTAGAGGTTTCATTTTCCCCTTCTTCCATAGCAACCTTGGCTTTCTCATTCTCTTTTCCCTTTTTCTTTCGTTTTGGACCCTTGCCTTCTTTTCTACCTCCTTTTGCCCAGCATTTATCTTTTGTGTGTCCTTCCCATTTCCAATTCATGTAAAACTTTACTCCAATTGCATGGGCAGTCCATTTGAGGGTAGCCAGTGCTGTTTCCAATGATGCAATACTGGTGGTGGCTGGAGTCTTAATGGATGCAGCGGCATCCATTTTTCACCATACAATGAGTTGGGCAACATCCATGGGCTCCTTGAGTGTCCCATCTGTGACTTCGAGTAGATTGCAGAAGCTGAGCACTTTCTGCATGCAGTGTGACCAGATGAAATAGCCATCTTGGTTCGTGAGGTGGTCTTCGGAGCTCTTTGGAAAGAAATTACTCAAGTTTGTGGGCATGTCCTATGACATTGAAACAGTGGGAGTGGTTGGCGATAATGTGAATGGCATGGACATAGTCCTGTCAGGTTGGTTTGTACTGGACATAAGCTGTGGGTGGTGTTATGGACTAATGGATCTAAGGCGGGTTGTTATCGAGATGGCGAGAGAGCACTGGGTAATAGTAAGGAATGGGAATCGGTCTGATGTGCTGGATTTGATGAGTTAATTGTTTTGACTGATGGTGAAATTTTCATACGTCAGGGCTCATAACCTATTGATATCATCAGTAATTTTACATAATGCTAATTTCATCTAATCTTAGCTAATCTTAGCTAATTCTAGCTAATTCTTCTGCAAGACAGACCAAAAAGAAGATTTAGCTGGAATTAGCTAATATTAGCTAATATTAGATGAAATTAGCATTATGTAAAATTACTGATGATGGAGCTCAGTCAAGAATAGTAGAACAACTGTATTATGTACCTATTGATATGGAGCTAGGTACATAGTTAGTGATTAGATAGTAACGAGTGGTAGTGAGTGTATACCTCAGTCGAGAATAGTAAAACGACTGAGGGATGCACATGACGATACAGAGCTGTAAGTAATAAGCATCACACAGGAAAAATATACCACAAAAGGTAAGCTAGTTGTATGTACTGTGTCATATCTCAACAGAAAGATTAGGATAAGGAAAATTGAGATGAAGTGGTCTTAGTTGAGAGAGCTCTTCCTCCTCCTCTTCCTCCTCTTCTACATGCTTTTCTTCATTATTCTTATCATCTTTCCTTTTTTGTTTCTTTTGTCTGTCTCTGTCTTTCTTATACTGCTCCATCAATTGTGAACTATAGTCCAGATAAAAGTCCTCATACAGGCCCCAAGTCTCTTGCTCATGTATTCTTCTCATTTGAATAGCTGTCTGTTCAAAAGCCACTTGCTGTTGCCTATTTATCTGTAACTCTTGAATTGCTATTTGATCTGAAGCCACCTGAGTATGTCTTTGTAGCTCTAATTCCTCTCATCTAAGAAACTCAGCTACAGTATTTTGTTGTGATGAATATCCAGCAGGTAGTTCATGTACATTTTGGTGTGGCCTACAATTAGCCCGACATTGATTATGATCCTGAGTAAAGCAACCCATCAACTCTGTAGTATAATCTCTTCAAGGTGCCTGCATAGTAAATGATTGATTTGGATTGAGATTCATAGCTGCAGAAAATGATGGTTGATATATTGTCCTTCTGGCTCTTTCCATCTCATGGTGTTCAATGGCATTACATGGTAATTCAGGGAATTGTTCAACAGGTACTGGTTGACGATGCCTGGGAGGAAAGCCCATTTGTTGCTGTTCATGCTCAGCATGGTGAGTAGCATGCTGTGCATACTAAGGTGATGTGGGAGGAGAAGATCTATAATGATAATTAATTAGAATGGATGAATATAGCATATAAATGATGTTGTGCATATGTATTCAACTGACTCAGGGTCAAGATCTTATACCCCCAGAAGATGTAGCAAGATCTAAGAGATGTAATCAAATTATTACACCATGTTATTATCACTGTTTTCAATAAGAACCCACAAATGTTTGATTTTTGTAACTGTAATAGGGCTGCAGGGGAAAGGTTGCAAATACTCAAGTATGTGTACCTTGATAATGCTATTGGAGGTAGCAGCAGCCCTATTTACTAAGTTGTGTTAAGCCAAATATGATGTATTGATTTATGTATGCTTCAATGTAGTGTCACTTGAGTATCCTTTTCCCCCATGTAAGGTGAGCCCATTTGTT
The DNA here is from genome assembly GCA_038094675.1 of Spongispora temasekensis. Classification (NCBI taxonomy): domain Eukaryota; kingdom Fungi; phylum Basidiomycota; class Agaricomycetes; order Boletales; family Boletaceae; genus Spongispora; species Spongispora temasekensis. Next base: position 7,849 of record JBBPUL010000148.1, read on the forward strand.
TGGTCTTGTTGGCCCTGTGCAGCAAGAGGCATGAGTTTATGTATCCACTAAATCATGTTTCAGACTTAGTGAAATTTTCATGTAGTGTATTTTATTTTCATGTGCACACACACAACACTCATCCATCCACATTCCTACATTCCTACAGCATGCTAACATAGACTAATCTAAATATGGAACCATGTGGTTTTTGTTGTAACCAATACAAGCAAGAAGAGTGACAGCTAAGTATATGATGTACCTTTCTCATGCATTACCCACTGTAGTTTATATTTTGAAGTTTCTTGCTTCAGAGGCTCAGTATACATGTCACATTCAAACATTGGGGCATGCCACAACAGACCACTGTGGGCCATCTAGGCCATCAAGTGGTGACATGATACTGTGCCAACATGCAAATATTCCTTTTGAATGTTCAGCCCTTCATTTACATGCATTAGGCCATTGTCAGATTATAGTATGTAAATGATATTGTGACACCCAAAGTCATCACTGGGCCACCACATTCCAAATGGAGGCTGTGCTAACAGTGTTCTCTAGCAGTACCATGTGCATTTCTGACTGAAAGTCTCAGGTAGTGTTGACAATGAGTAGAATTGTTTTGAGGCTGAGTGTTCTAGCAGAATGGCAGAACCTGGCAGAACATTTGATATATTTTGAGAGCATAGATACAGTTATGGGAAAGAAATTCAGCAAGCAAACATCTTCACTGATCAGCAAACTAACTCTGTCTATCCAACTCTGTCCAGGGACCAGCACTGTCCAGAGCTGGATAGAGCTGGACAGACAAAGTTAGTTTGCTGATACAGTGGCATTAGAACACTTGAACACCTTTTGATGACAAGAAAGCTTGGATATCCCACTGTCTATCATCTAACTTTTCCAGAATCAAAATATCCTCCACAAGTCCTCTTGTTAGTGAGCCTTTGTTGATGACCTCGAGCTCTTTCCAACTATAAACCTAACCTTCCAATACTTCATTCCCATCCACTGGCAGTTCTAGCCCCAGATCAACTTGTGCCATGCCAAGACACGAGTTTAAGTTCATAGCCAGCACTGCCACCATATCTCATTTCTTAAGTGCATCAAATGCACTGCTTGGCTCTTCCTTAGTGACTGCCTCCAGGCTTGCAAGATGTTGTAATAGCACCACATCATAGTTTTATTTCTCATCTTATTTATCTTTGGCATCTATTTAATCTTATCTTATCTCACTCGCAGCACCTATCTTATCTGTAGGCCTAGACTGGAACATGTGACCTATGATGTATGGTCTAGACCATGATGTTACTGTTAAATCATTGCTGACTGATGCATGACATTATACTTACTAAGTAGCTTTAGGGTAGCCCTTCTGTACTTGGTCTGTGCATGATAGTCAGTAGTATATAAGGTAGCATACTTGTGGTAGTCACTCCCCAGTCCTATATCACGGGTGTTTATAAGTTATTGGAGAAGCTCCTTATTATACACCCCTTCACCCTCGTTGACACAGCTAGACAGCCAACACCAGCTTGCAACTTCTGAGTGCAAGTCATCACTATCGCTAGCTGCTCAACAGCACTACCAGTGCTCTCTCCTCTATTCCCTCCTCAACCACTAAACATGGTCTCTACCCTTACTTAAATCTAGGTTAGGTTACATCATGAGATAATCATCATCTGCAAAACCAGGATTTTGTTATAGTGTTCATAGTTGCCATAGTGTATACATTCTGTTTATAGTGCTGATAGCATTCCATAGTGTTTATAGTGGCCATAGTGTTCATAGTGTCATAGTGTCATAGAATTTATAGTGGCCATAATTTTTATAGTGTCATAGAAATCATAGTATTATAGTAACCATAGTATTCATAGTAATTTATAGTAAATCTATAGTTTAGCCATAGTGTCATAGTATCATAGACAATCCATGGTTACTTATAGTCTTTATACTATACAGGCCTGTCATTTATATGATCATACCATGATTACTACTATGATACTCTGTATAGGTAGGTGGCTGTGTCAAGATAAATTACTGAGATGATTAGTAATTATAATACAAAATACAGACCTGTATAAATATGTGGCTATGCCACCACTTGAATATAGGCAACTTATATAAAGTCTTTATAGTAGACCTTTACCACGCTTTTTGCTACACTTTTGACTACACTTTAGATACACTTATTCACTTTTTACCACTTCTCTATATTTTTGATACAGTATATTTCTTTAATAATAGATCTTTGCTTAATAATCTCTTAATTTTGTTTAATCTATGGAAAATATTAACTTCTCTGATAATCTTCTAACATTATCTAACCAATAATAAATATTTCAATAATCTTATAACCTTATCTAACCAATAAAAAATCTTAACTTCCTTAATAATCTCCTAAACTTATTTATTCAATAATAAATATTGGCTTCTTCAATAACTTTTTAACCTCATCTAACTAATAATAGTATGTTGATATTAAATTTAGTAAGGTTAAGAGGTTATTAAAAAGACAAAGACTTATTATTGACACTCTGTTATTGATAAGTCAAGATTAGGAGGTTATTAAAAAAGCTATAATTTAATATTAACACATTATTATTAGTTAGACAAGGTTGTAAGTTTATTAGAAAGGAGAGATTAATTGTTTACATTTATCATTAGTTAGAAAAAATTAGAAGGTTATTGAAAAAGCCAAGATTACATATTATTAATTTATTAGTTAGATGTTAAAAATACCATAATTTATTGTTGATACTCTTATTAGCTAGATAAGGTTAGGATATTATTGAAGAAGTATATAATTAAAAGTATACATAGTAAAAGTATATTTATAGTATAGTCAAAATATACCAAAAAGTATACCAAAAGTATTGTTAAAAGTGTAGTAAAAGTGCATAAAAAGTGATCAAAATTGTACCAAAAGTGTATCAAACAGTGTATCAGAAGTGTAGTAAAAGTGTACCAAAAAGTGTATGAAAGTGTAGTCAAAAAAGTGCACAAAGTATAGCAAGAAGTGTAGCAATGAAGTAGTAACTCAGTCATATATGACAAGTGGTTTGTACTTCTTAACTAGGTTAAATATTTTAAGTTACTTTACATGCTGTCCAATAGTATATGTTAAGCACACATGCCCAATAATATTGTATTTAACAATGGTATTGCAAAAGGATTTAAAGAAGTTATTCCTTGTGGTGGTCATACTCCTCCTATTTCAATTGAAGGAATTAAACTAGAATGGAAGAAAGCCCAGAATATACTTAAGAAAGTGTTATGACAGGTGCAGGTAGCATTATTCATAGACTCAATGTGCAACCTATGTAAAGCTGTGAGGCAAAGGTGAGGAGCATAGGTTCTGAGTGTAATGCAAGGCAACTGGTCACTACTCTGCCTGGGCGAGTATGTAGCAATGTCAAAGATGAAGAGAGTATCCTTGAGCAAAGATGCTGTAAGGCCAAGAGAGTTCTTAGGGAGAGCAAAGGGGAAGCGAGAGAGTTGAAGATGTAATAGATTGCTATCTCAAGTAGGCTCAAGCTGAATATACACTGCTTGTGCTATGCCCTATTTATAAGTATACATAAGTCCTGCACATAGACCAAGCAGTGCTGCAGTGCAATAAGAGAGAAAACTAAAAGGGGAAACTGGAGATGAGGGATAATGAGTCATACACAGCATAAAATGAGTCATAAAGCTGTGTATGATAGAAGTACATGGAATCTTGTAGAATGTTCAAGTCAGAGATAAGAGATACGGGAAATGCACAGCCATGACATTAGCTAATTGAAGGGCTGTGCATGTTTCAAGTAATACAAGGCAATGAGAAATGAAGATAAAAGAAAAAAGAGGGGTGGATCATAACATTACTCCCTTAGCAGGGTTAAAATCCTAGTGAGACTCTTACAAGCCCCTGCAAGATCCAACTGGGAACCTACACATGTTGCTTTTTCCAATGAAGTTGAAATGGTAGTCATCATTGGAGATTACAGGGGATCTAGGCAGAGGAATTGGAAGCATGCACTCAGAGCATTGAGAGTAGGTAGGAGTGTGAGAGGCAGGGGACCAAAATGATCCCCAGGACTGATGAGAGCTATAAGAGGAGGCAGAGGAGGAGAAGGATCTGGGTGGGGAGTAATGGTTGCGAAAAGGGCATGTAGCTTGAGTGTGACCCAGGAAGCAGCAGTAGCAGAAGGGGCAGATGTAGTGCAGGCAGTAAATATGGATATGCCTGAGTCTATGGCACACGAAACATGAGTCCCTGTAGTAATTGTGGTTACTGGGGCAGAAAAGGTTGCCTTGGAGTATGTGCTGTTGAACCATGGCTTTCTGGATTCAGTCAAACTGAGCTTGAAGGGCATCGATGACTAGGGCTTCCATCAAATCAAGAGGGGAGGACAAGGTGCTGGGCATGCCATTGACCACCAGAACAGAGTTGTGGATAATTTTGGAGGGTGATGGGGAGGGGGACCAGGCAACATAAGTGGTGATGGCAATGTTTATGGAAACAGTGACAGAAGCAGTTTCCTGGAGGTATTGGTCCATATCTTGGGCAAATTCTAGGTACCCAAGCTGGTGGACTAGTTCATGGACATGACTCATTGCTCTGCTGTGGATTGCCTGAATTAAAGATCTAATCAGGAAGATTCCATGGTTGTCATTGCCAATAAGAGACAAGAAGAGGTGGGAAAGATGCTCTAGCTGGAGGTACAACATAGCTCATCATTGGTGGAGTTGGAGGAGTGAAGCATGTGAGCATGCAGGGGGATATCTACTGAGATGATGGGGGTTGAGGGGTCAGTGGACAGCTCGAGGGTAAGGAGGGTATATACAGCACCAGGGCTATGAGGCACACCATCTGTTGCCACCACCACAGCATCCTCAGAATGAGGAGGGTTGGCCACCTGCAGAGAAGGGGAATGCAGCAGCAAAGCAAAAGAGTTTTCTGCAAGAGATACTAAAAGAGGCAGGGACAAGGGAGATGACATAGAATTAGTAAAGACATCAGACATAGTAAATGAAGAGTGAAGAGGAGAAGGGAAGAGGCAGGTGAAGGGCATTATGAGGAGAGTGAGCTTATTGCTTTGAGGGGGGGAAGGCTTTTGGGTAGAGGTTTTTATATTTCTGGAGAGCAGACCTTGCATTTTTCAAGTTCCATTCTGGAACCCAGGAATCTTCTTTAGCTATGTACCTCTTCCATCAGATCAGAAACATGCAGAAGCAGGTTGTTCCCATATGGCACAGAATCTTCTCAATCTCATACTCTTCCTTCTATAAGTTCTGGGGGTGAAGCCAGGATGTTCAGACTGTGAACACTATTTTCATGATAGAGCAATAAGAGGGAAGTGTGGAACATGGGGTGGATCTTCCATATCATTGGGAGCCAGAGTTTGTACATCAAAGGGGATAGAATGTCAGTGATAACAAAAGGTCCTTCTCTTTTGGGCATGAATTTGGGGTTTGCAATGTGGTGATTGAGGTTCTTAGCTTCTAACCACACCTTATCTCCTTTGGCAAAAGGGGTGAAGATGTGGCATGTCCAGGATGCCATTACCTACCATGTGAGTTCATGGGCTGTGAGTGCCTCATCTCTGGCTGCAGATAAGGCCTTGAGGCATTTATTCAGGGCCAGGAGTGGTGTTTCTGCCAGGACCATGGGGAGGGCACAAGGTTCAAAGCTGTACATGAGGTAGAACAGTGATTTGCTAGTGACAGAGTGGGGGCAGTGGTTGTGCATGAATTCTGCATGGGTAATGTGATCTGCCCATGCAGTCAGATTGTTTTCACAGAAGATCTGAAGGTATGTTTCAACTTCTTGGTTGACATATTCAGTTTCTCTGTCAGATTGAGGGTAATGTGCTGTGGACAGGGAGAGGTTATATTTTAAGAGCCTTCTGAGCTCTCAAGCAAAGGTAGAGGTGAATTGTAGGCTGTGATAGGAGATAATTTTGTCATAGAGGCCCCAGCGGTGATAGAATTTGTGGAAAAAGAGGGTTGCTACACCCTTGGCAGTGATCTGTTTCTTGGTAGGGCATAAAATTACCCCCTTAGTAAGCCCATGGTCAACCATAACCAGCAGGCTGTCAAAACTATTAGACAAGATAAGGTCAGTGATAAGATCACAAGAGACCTGTTGGAAGGGACAGGAGGTGAGGGATTTGATCGGGGAGAGCAGAAGAACTGTAGGGTGAGTATTGGCCTTGTTCTGTTAGCAAAGGGTGCAGCCCTCAATATAGTGGCAGACTTGAGCAGCCAGTCCAGGCCACCAGAAATCATGCATGATAAGTTGTCAGATTTTCAAATAACTGGGGTGGCCAGCTGAGGGGTGGTCATGGGTGCAGAAGATGACTGCAAGGTGATTGGGCTCAGAGACATAGACCTGGTTATGATAGTAGAGTAGATTTTCCCTGAATTGCCAGTCAGAGAGATAGTTGCAAAGGTTGGGGGCCATAACAGGCCCTTTGAGATCATTGCAGAGGCAGGTAATGAGTTTGTTGTTAGCCAAATGTTTCTGAATGGCAGTGGTTAGAACAGAGTTAAAAACATGAATGAAGAGGATTTCTGGGAGGAGGGTGACCACTTGATTATCCAATTCAGAGAAGAGGCAGTCTGGGCAGCAGAAGAGGGCATCCGGGCCAGAGAGTAAGGAGCTGGGGATATGGGTCATCTTAAGGTCAAAATCCACAAGATCAAGGAGCTAGTGCACCTGTTGGTGGTTGAGATTCTGGGTCTGATGGAATTACATTAGGTTTTTGTGGTTGGTGAAGTCCTAGACTGGGAACTGAGAACCATAAAGATAGTGATGCCAGGACTTAAGGGCTCGGATGATGGCTAGAAGTTCATGGTCAAAGATGTTATAGTTCTATTCTACTGGAGAGAATGACTGCAAGAGGTATAAACAGAGATGCCAGTCTCCATTGGCATTAGTTTGCAGGAGGATGACTCTGGTCACATCACAAGATGCATTTGTGGCCATGGTGAAGAGTCTGGAGAGGCCAGGGAGATGAAGGATAGAATGTGAGAGGAAGAGCTTTTTGAGCTCATCAAAGGAGTTTTGGTATTGGAGGATCTAAAGCCAGGTTGCAGTTTTCTTGATCAGATAAATGAGTGGTTAAGCAACATCAGAGTATGAGGGGATGAAGTGCTGGTAGAAGTTGGCAAATCACAGAAAGGAATGCACATCTTTGACCTTTTTCGGGACTGGCCAGGAGGCAATACTGTCGAGTTTGACAGGGTCGATGGCAAGCTTGCCAGGTTTGATAATCATCCCAAGGTATTCAACTTCGGGGGTGGAAAACTTGCACTTGCTAAGGCCTAGGTGTGTTGCAAACTAGCAATGCACTAAACCTAACTTCAAGAAAGTAAAGATGTGGAGGCAAGTGTCAGCACAAAGGAAATGCTCGAGCTAGTCCACACCAGGGTTTGGTTATCAGAACCCGGCAATCTTCAGGGTTGAGGTAGGAAGCTGGCTTGTATATGGCTATACCAAGATTGGGGAATGGAGATGAGGGTCAACTCATAGAAGAGAGGATGATGAGCGATAGGGCCTAACTAAATGCCTTGCTAAGCAGAGGACACTCGATGATGATGGCACACTTAGGTCTAGGCCATAAGAGGTGAATATCAAAGAAGGACGACTAGAATCAAGCTGGAGAATCCTAGTTAACCAAGTGCCATATATATATTAGCACATCATGTGCATGGACCAAGCTTAGGGCTGGCCAGGGCAGAGGGCACTACTTAAATAGGAAGTATGAGATAAGAGTCTAGGGTAGCACCACAGAGATAAGGACATGCAGTAGACATGCCATAGTGGTGGAAGGAATAGAAGAGAAGGCATAGCCTTACCTGGCCCTGAGATCTGGATTGAGATCTGAGATCTGGAGATAAGAGATACAATCAGAAGATCTATCAAGATACAACCTGATCCATAAAAGTGTCAATAGGTACAAACAAAGATTAGGGTGCTAAGATGAAGAGATAAGGTAAATATGGTGCCTGATAAAGAAAAGGGGCTGGATCCATATCTGTAACCCTAGAATAAGGTTGCCTTAGGTGCATAGAGTGCTTCAGTTAGGTTAACACCATTGTGGTTACAACAGAGTGAGAGGGTCAAAGACACAATAGTTTGCTATCTCAAGTAGGCTCAAGCTGAAGATACACTGCTTGTGCTACACCCTATTTATAAGTATAAGTCCTGTGCATAGATCAAGTAGTGCTGCAGTGTGATAAGAGAGAAAACTAAAAGGGGAAACTGGAGATAAGGGATAATGAGTCATACATAGTGTGAAATGAGTCATAAAGCTGTGTATGATAGAAGTACATGGAATCTTGTAGAATGTTCAAGTCAGAGATAAGAGATAAGGGAAATACACAGCCATGACATTAGCTAATTGAAGGGCTGTGCATGTTTTAAGTAATATAAGGCAATGAGAAATGAAGATAAAAGGAAAAAGAGAAGCAGATCATAACAGAAAGCAAATACTTCACTAACTACAAAAAGTAAGAATCCTATTACTAAACCATTTTTAACTTGTTTTGTAAGTAATAAATTAATCCAACATAAAGATATTAATTGATTATATCTTAATCTAGGTAAAGTAGCTTAGTTAGTTTTGTGGTTGGGGACCAAGATAAATTATTCATTGATAAATAGATAATAAATAGAGTTTAATTGACTAGTAGATTGATTAGAGTATTAATTAGAAAGATATAGTATGAATGTAAATATATGTATATATATTTCTAAAAAAGTTATTGAATAATTTACTATGAGACACTATGAAAATACTATGAGGCACTGTGAAAACTATAAGATACTTTGAGACACTATGAAAACACTATGGGACACTGAGATACCATGAAAGCACTATGAGACACTTTGAAAACACTGAGACACTGAGATACTGTGAAAGCACTATGAGAGCACTCTCTAGTTGGACCCTCACTATGAATACTATGATACTGGACAGTACTGGACAGCACTGGACACAATCTTCTTGGTTTGCAGATGATCCCCAGATTCAGACTGTATGGTGGGTGGTGGAATCCAGGTGAAGTTCCTTGTTAGGTCATCAGAAGCAAATAATTAATGCCAGGCTTGGTTTGAGCATGCATATGAGCATGCTTTTGGTGTGCTGACTTTTCCACTGCATGATTTAATTTATACAAATGATGAGCATAGCTTACTCAAACCTTCAAAGGTTTTTTTGATAGTAATATTGCAGTGTTTGACCGATTGTGTCTCTCCAAGACCAGAAAAGTAGCTTTCTACATCTGCAGCATGTAGAATAACAGAGTAAATAATCACCATTGTGTTAAGTGGGCAATGTTGTGTTGTGACTGCATCAGCAAACTAACTATGTCTCTTCCAGTATTCCAGTGAATTCCGGTAATTCCAGACCTACAGTCCAGCAGATTCAGACTTCCAAAGAATTCCAGGCTTCTAGTACTTGACAAAATTCCAACCCTTCTAATCTGACTAAATACAGCCACACTAACCAAACACAAACATACTAATCAAACATAACTATACTAACCAAACATAGCCATACTAACCAAACATAGCCATACTAACCAAATATAGCCACACTAACCAAATATACAGTGGGCAACAAAAATGTTGCAATGCCTAACCCCAAACTGGGGCACACAGCATCTTGCAATCACCTGTGGGAATGTCACTTTGCTTTGGTGGGAACAAATAAACTACATACTCTTGGCTACAATATTTCCCCCCTGGGGCATGAGTTGGTCCAGTGGATGTAGAGATATAACCATTAATCAACCACAAACATACTAACCTAATATAGACACTAATCAAATATGTACAACCACATTAAATAAATGTAAACATACTAATCAAATACAAATATACTAATCAAACAGAGCTATGCTAATCAAATATATTAATACTGATATAATATGGCTACACTAATCAAATACAGCCACATCAACCAAATACATACTGTAGCTATCTTGGTAATAGAATGAATAGTCAGTGAAGATAACAAAGCATAAGAAAAGGGGGGCACATAAACAACATGCCTTGGAGTTTTATGACAGTGCACAGTTGTAGTACTGCTGTCAAACTTGCTCAATGTACTTAGAGTAGCTCTTCAGCAAGGAGGAGTGTTGAATGGTTACAGTACTATTCGATGTGAAGCATGGTGCACAAAATGGAATATATCTATTTTGTGCACACCTTAGTGTATGAGTACATGCAGCACATTAGATAAGCACATGTACCAGTATATATAGATTTAAACTCAGTTATTTGAGTTAGAATAACATCTTTTACTATTACTACTATATACCTCAACCACCTAATAACCTGGTGAGTATTCTCATCCATAACATCTGCCCCAGGCTGGAGTATCTGCTCTTCAACAGTCACAAAGAAAGTGGTGGTGAGGCATGCAAAGGATGCAGCCCCCATAGAAAAGAAGAGATTGAAGAGAGCATGGAGGTGAATGATGGTGGGGAGGGTGAGTGGCACCCTAGAAGGCTACTTAGAGAAAGGGGGTGTGAGGAGGCATGTTACAACAGGTGCAGGTAGCATCAATTGTAGACTAAATGTGCAACCTAAAGCTGCAAGACAAGGATGAGGGGTAAAGGTTCTAAGTGCAATGCAAGGTAACTAGTCACTACTACTACCTAGACAAGTATGTAGCAATGTCAAGGATGAAGGTGGAGTATCCTCGAGTAAAGATGCTGTGAGGCCAAGAGGGTTCTTAGGGAGAGCAGAGGGGAGCAAGAGGGTCAAAGACACAATAGATTGCTATCTCGAGTAGGCTCAAGCTAAGGTTACACTGCTTGTGCTACACCCTATTTATATGTATGAGTCTCATGCATGGACCAAGCTATGCCTGAGTGTGACAAGAGAGGGAACTGAAACAGGAAACAAGAGATAAGGGAAATATATCATACACAGCATGAAATGAAGTGGAAAGCTGTGTATGATAGAAGTACATGGAATCTTGTAGAACATTCAAGTTGTTATAATTGGCCCCTCTTTTTCCTTCATCTTCTCTTCTCTTTTCCTTGTATTACTTAAATGCACACAGCCCTTTAATTAGTCATGTTATGGCTATGCATATCTCTTATCTCTGACTCATACATTTCATGATGTTCCATGTAGTTCTACCATACACAGCCTTATGGCTCATTTCATGCTATGTATGACTCATTTCCCCTTATCTCCAGTTTCTCCTTTTGGTTCCCTCTCTTATTGCACTGTAGCACTGCTTGGTCTGTGTGTAGGACTCATACATATAAATAGGGCATAGCACAAGCAGTGTATCCTTAGCTTGAGCCTACTCAAGATAGCAATCTATTGCATCTTTGACCCTCTCACTCCTCCTTGCTCTTCCCATGAACCACTTGCCCTTGCAGCATCTTCACTAAAGGATACTCTGCCCTCATCTTTGTTGTCACTACATACTCACCTAGGCAGAGTAGTGATTAGTCTTTGTGCCCCTCATCTTCATCTTGCAGCTTTAGGTTGCACATTGAGTCTATGACTGACACTACCTGCACCTGTCATAACACAAGTCAAAACTGAGAGATAAGAGGTATGCACAGCCATGGAGTTGACTAATGGAAAGGCTGTGCATGTTTAGTAATACATCATAACTGAAAATGGAGTTAACAAGGAAAAAGAGGGGTAAATTGTAACATTACCCTCTTAGTAGGGTTGAAACCCTACTGAGACTTCTATAAGCTCTGCAAGACCCAACAGGGGACCCACACATGTTGCTTTCTCTGATAGAGTTGAAATGATAGTCATCATTGGAGATCACCAGGGATTGAGGTGAAGGGATAGGAAGTATGCTGTTAGAGTGCTGAGAGCAGGTGGAAACTCAGGAGGGCAGGACCAAAAGGATCCATGAAAATAATGAGAGCTTCGGGAGGAGGCTGAGGATGAGGAGGACTCTGGTGGAGAGCATCAGTTATGAAAGAGACATCTGGCCTGGATGTGTCCAGAGGAGCATCAGTGGCAAAAGGGGCATGGGTAGTAGAGGTAGTGGATCCAAATGTGTCTAAGCTGGTGGCAAATGAAGCATGAGTCCCAGTAGTGGTTGTGATTGCTGGGGCGGGTGTTATTGGCCACAGGAACAGAGTCTCAGATAATCTCAGAAATGGAGGGGGATGGAGGTCAAGCAACGTAAGTGTGTTGTGATTGGTTGCCATGTCACTGTTTCACTTTATCTTTGGTGCCAATCTTATCTTATCTTATCTCGTGCAGCACCTATCTTATCTGTAGGCCTAGACTTGTATCATGTGACCTATAATGTATGGTCTGGACCATGACGTCACCATGACATCATTGCTGACTGATGCATGACATCATACTTACTAAGTAGCTTTAGGGTAGCCCTTCTGTACTTGGTCCATGCATGATAGTCAGTAGTATATAAGGTAGTGTACTTGTGATAGTTGCTCCCCCAGTCCAATATTATGAGTGTTGTCATTAAAGGGAGACTCTTCTCTCAGACTCATTCCTTATCCTTGTCGACAGCATAGCTGGATAGCCAACACCAGCTTGCAACCTCCAAGCACAAGGACATCAACCTAATACCAGCCATCCTCTACGGTTGTCGGTATCTCTTTCTTTACCCTTCCTTGAGTTCACCGTTACATGTGGACTTCACCCTTACTTGAATCTAGGTTAGGTTGTATCAAAGTGGTGATAGCAATGGAGGTAGGGACAGTAATGGAGGTGGTTTCCTGCAGGTATCTGTCTATGTCCTGGACAAATTCTAAGTACTCAAGCTGGTGGGCCAGCTCATGGATGTGACCCATCACTCTACCATGGATTGTCTGGATTGAAGCTCCAATCAAGGAAGTCCCATGATGATCATTGCTGATGAGAGAGGAGAAGAGGTGGGGGAGACACTCCAACTGGAGATAGATCATGAAGAGGAGGAAGAACAGCAATGATGGATCTGTAAAGGCAGATATCCCCTAGAACATATGGGGATCAGTGAGGAATTTATGGAGCATACTATACTTGTCATTAGTGGAGTTGGAGAAACAGAGCATGTGTGCATGGAGGGGAATGTCTACTGAGATGATGGGGGTTGGGGTGTTAGCAGGTGGCTTGAGGACAGAGAGGGTATATGAAGTGTCAAGGCAAGGAGGTGTACCATCTCCTGCCACCAGAAGATCATCTGTAGGAGCTGGAGGGTTGGCCATTGCTGAAGGGGAGGGGCTAAGGCACAGAGCCAGGCTACTCTCCATTGGAGATGGAGGAAGAGGCATCGAGGAGACTAAGGAGGGAGATGAGATAGAATCAGCAAGGACATCAAATATAGTAAAATAAAAGTGAAGAGGTAAGGGGGCAAAGCAAGTGATGGGTGTTGTGAAGGGGGAAGCTTATCACTTTGAGGGAGGGAAGGCCTTCAGATAGAGGGTTTTATATTTCTGAAGGGCAGACTTGGCATTTTTCAAATTCCATTCTGGGACCCAGAAGTCTTCTTGGCTGTGTACCCTTTCTATTGGATCAGGAACATTTAAGAATGGTTTGTTCCCCTATGGTACAGAACCTTCTCTATCTTGTACTCTTCTTCACCTTCTATAAGTTCTGGGAGTGGGGCTGGAAAGTTTGGGCCATAAATGTTGTTTTTATAATAGGGCAATAAGAGAGAGGTGTGGAACACAGGATAAATTTTTCATGTCATGGGGAGTTGGAGTTTATATGTCAGGAGGGATAGGACATCTGTGATAATAAAGGGACCTTCTCTTTTGGATGTGAATTTTGGGTTCATGATGCAGAAATTAAGGTTCTTAGCTTCTAACCACACTTTATCCCCTTTGTCAAAAGGGGTGAAGGAGCAGTGCATTCAAGATGTCATCACTTCGTGTGTAAGTTTATGTGCAGCAAGTGCCTCATCCCTTGCTGTGGATAGGGCTTTAAGATGTTTTTCTAAGGCCAGGAGCAGTGTTTCTGTGAGAACCATGGGGAGAGCATGAGGTTTGAAGCTGTACATGAGGTAGAATGGTGATTTGCCAGTAACAGAGTAAGGGCAGTGATTGTGGGTAAATTCTGCATGGGTGATGTGGTTAGGATTCCCATGCAATCAGGTTATTTCTGCAGAAGATTTAGAGGTATATTTCAACCTCTTGATTAACTCATTCAGTTTCTCCATCCATCTGAGGGTGGTATGCAGTGGACAGGAAGAGGTCATATTTTAAGTGTCTTCCAAGCTTTCGAATGAAGGTAGAAGTGAATTGTGGGCCACAGTTAGAGATGATTTTGTCATAGAGGCCCCAGTGGTGGTAGATTTTGTGAAAAAAGAGGGTTGCTACACCTTCTGCAGTGATTTGCTTCTTAGTGGGGCAAAGAATTACCCCCTTAGTAAGCCCATGGTCAACCATGACCAGTAGGCTATTAAAGCCATTAGACAAAGGGAGGTCAGTGATAAGGTCACAGGAGATCTGTTGGAAAGGGCAAGAGGCCAGGGACTTAATCAGGGAGAGAGGAGGGATAGCAGGGTGGGTTTTTATTTTGTTTTGTTGGCAGCGGAAACAGCCCTTAATGTAATGATGAACCTGAGTGGCCAGGCCCAGCCACCAGAAATTGTGGGTGACAAGTTGGCATGTTTTTAGATAGCCTAGATGGCCAGTAGAGGGGTGGTCATGGGCGCGAGCAATAACAGTAAGGCAGTTGGGCTTGGAGACATAAACATAGTTATGATAGCAGAGCAAATTTTCTTTGAATTGCCAATCAGAGAGGTGATTGCAAAGATTGGGGGACATTGTAGGGCCCTTGAGGTCATTGTTGAGGTGGGTGACAAGTTTGTTAGTAGTTGAGTTTTTCTAAATAGCAGTTGCCACGACATAATTGATGACATGAATGAAGAGGATTTCTGGGAGAAGGGTAACAGCTTTATTATCTGATTCAGATGAGAGGCGATCAGGACAGCAAGAGAGAGCATCAGGACTGGAGAGCAGGAAGCCAGGAACATGGGTCAGTTTGAGATCAAAGTCTGTGAGATCAAGAAGCCAACATGCTTGTCAGTGGTTGAGGTTCTGGGGCTGATGGAAGTATGTCAGGTTCTTGTGGTCAGTGAAGACCTGAACAGGGAATTAAGAACCACAGAGGTAGTGACACCAGGACTTAAGGCTACAGATGATGGCTAGAGTTCTCAGTCAAAGATGTCATAATTTCATTCCATGGGAGAGAATGACTGGGAAAGGTATGAGCAGTGGTGCCAGTCCCCATTGGAATCAGTCTGTAGGAGGATGGCCCTAGTAGCATCTCAGGATGCATCAGTGGCCACAGTGAAGGGTCTGAAGAGGTCAGGGAGATGGAGGATGTGATATGAGAGGACGAGCTTCTTGAGCTTCTTGAAGGACTGTTGGCATTGGGGAGTCTAAAGCCAGGTCATGGTTTTCTTAGTTAGATCAATGAGGGGGAAGGCAACATCAGAGTAGGAGGGAATGAAATGCTGGTAGAAGTTTGTGAATCCAAGGAAGGAGCACATGTCTTTGACTTTCTTTGGGACTGGCCAAGAGGTAATGCCATTGAGCTTGACAGGGTCCATAGCAAGTTCACTGGATTTGACAATCATTTCAAGGTATTTGACCTTGGGGGTAGCAAACTTGCACTTGTTAAGACATAGATGAAGGTTGAGCTCCATCATTTGTTGGAGGACACAGCAGGTGTGTTCCATGTGGGATTCATTGTTGGGGGAGAAAATAAGCAGGTCATCCATATAGATGATGAGCCATCCTTCAGCAATCATGTCTCAGAACAAATCATTCATGAATCATTGGAAAGTTGAGGGGGAATCATTTATGTCAAAGAACATGACCATCAGTTCAAAGAGGCCCTTGTGGGTGATGAAGGTGCCTTTCCATTGATGGCCATCCTTGATGCACATATTGTTATACCCTATTGGACATCAAACTTGGTGAAGACCTTCACTCCTTTGAGCTTGTCGACAAGGTCAGAGATAAGGGGTAAGGGGTAGGCATTATTGATGGTATGCTCATTTAGGTACCTATAATCTTGGCATGGGTGAAGTTTACCATCTTTCTTTTTGATGAAGAAGAAGGAAGAGGCCTGTGGAGACTTAGAAGGGTGAATTTTCCCAGAGCAAAGGTTTTCTTCGAGGAAGGCTTTAGTTGCCTTTTGCTCCTCAGAGGACAAGAGGTAGATTTTTCTGATTTTTGGGATGAAGGACTCATCAAGGTTGATCTCATGGTTATAGGGGCAGAAAGGGGGAAGGGATTCACAATCCTTCTCTTTGAAGACTTGGGTGAAGTCAGAGTATTCTGGGGGTAGGGTGATTTCTTGGATCTGTGTTCCTGCTTTTTCCACAAGTTTAGTGGCTTTAGAATAGCAGGCAATGGTTGCTGAGGGCAGGATGTATGGTCCTCCTCAGGTGATGCAGTTAATGGAATAATGGCTAAGGGTCTGGTATTGCCATTGTTTCTCAAATTAGATATCCAGGTATGCATATAGGTGCCTGTGGGTTTTGGATGTAGTGTTAACACACCAGATCAAGGTTTCTCTGAAGCCTTGAAGTGGAGTGGCAGCAACATAGGCATGGTATAGATCTGCAGATTGATTCAGGACCTCAGGGACGGTGATAGTTTGCTTTTCCCAATCGATAGTGGAATTAGCAAGGCAGAGCCAGAGGAGGCCAAGGATAACATTTTCCTTACTGCAGTTCATGAGGTAGAAGAAGACTTTTTAAGTAACCCCTTCTCCAATGGAGACATAGAGTTCAGTGGAGAATAGAATATCTCCATTAGAGTTCATAGATTGATCCAAATTATGAACATGAATCAGTTGATTGAGGGAAGAGCAGGGGAGTTGATGACTTTCATGGTGTGCAAGGGTACCATGAGCTGGATGGGGATATGCATAGCTCTATTTGATCTGGATAGTAGTACAGGCACACAGAAAACAAAATGCTGGAGAGGTACTTGCATCAATAAAGCCCTCCCTTTCAAAAATCCTTAACCTTCACAGCCTTCAAGTGGACTTCTTTGTCATTCTTATCTCTTAGGCTGGGTATTCCTTCTTCAGCTTTTGCGACCTTTCAGTTAGCTTTGGGGTGCAGGGGAAGGTCTTTGAAGATGGGGCACTTGTTAGAAAAGTGACCTGGTTTGTGGCAGCAAAGACAAAGTCCTTGTTTAAAACAATGCTTGCATTCTTTGGGGGTATGTTTTGGGATGTGAATAGTGCCAACATCCATAGCATTGGAGCCTTTGTCATGGATGGTCTGGGTAGGGTGAGGGATGAAGGTGGGGGTCAAGGTATACTTGTGCTGGTGGGCAACAAGTTTAGCATGTTTGTGCTAGTTATCGAGATGAGAGGCATTCTTGATCCAATCATTGATAGTCGAAGGGATAGTGTCCATGAGGTACACTTTTTCTGAGAGTGAGGGAGGGATTCCAATGAAGAAGTAATGGCAGATGGTAGCTGCCTCAGTAAGCCCTGCAAGGCTGACCTGGTTGTGGAACTTGGAGATATATTGGCTGAGCAAGGGTTGGAAAGTCCTGTCTTGTCACTCATTAATGCAGTAGGTAGCTAACCAAGTCAGGGCATTAGCAGCAGTGTTGGGGCTCTCAAAGTGAGCCTTGAACTTTTTGACAAACTTGTTCCAGGACCCTAGGGTCATATTGGTATCTCTTATGCTTTCCTTGGTAAACGTATCAGCCCAGGTAAGGGCATTTCCATTGTTTATGAATGACAGGGCAAAACTAATCTTCTTTTCATCAGTGGAGTAAATGTCAACATTAATAGTGAGGTACCACTATACTGATTGAAGCCAGGGCATGGCAGTGCATTGTCTTCAGAGAAAGACTTGGGTTGGGCAAGATGGAGTTCGTGAGAGAGGTGCCATAGAAAGGCTTTCTGAGCTGGGGCTAGGGGGCAAGGTGGATCTCCAGGAGGAGGAGGTTGCGATGGGCAGTGGGGGTGGACAAGGATGCCACTTCAGAGGTGATGGAGTAGCTAAAATGGCTATGAGCTATAGCAAGGGTAGTCATGTTCAAACAGCTTGAGCCTTTTGTTATGACAGGTGTGGGTAGCATCAGTTGTAGACTCAATGTGCAACCTAAAGCTGCAAGACAAGGATAAGGGGTAAAGGTTTCAAGTGTAATACAAGGTAACTGGTCACTACTCTGCCTAGGCAAGTACATATATAGTGATGTCGAGGATGAAGGCAGAGTATTCTCAAGCAAAGACACTGCAAGGCCAAGAGAGTTCTTAGGGAGAGCAGAGAGGAGTGAGTGGGTCAAAGACACAATAGATTGCTATCTCAAGTAGGCTTAAGCTAAGGTTACACTGCTTGTGCTACACCCTATTTATATGTATGAGTCTTGTGCATGGACCAAGCTATGCCCAAGCATGACAAGAGAGGGAACTGAAACAGGAAACAAGAGATAAGGGAAATATATCATACACAGCATGAAATGAGGTGGGAAGCTGTGTATGATAGAAGTACATGGAATTGGAATCCTGTGGAATGTTCGAGTCAGAACTGAGAGATAAGAGGTATGCACAGCCATGGAGTTGACTAATGGAAAGGCTGTGCATGTTTAGTAATACATCATAACCGGAAATAGAGTTGACAAGGAAAAAGAGGGGTAAATCATAATAAGGCACATGGCCTTGAGGAGTGCATCAGCTTCATCTGAACAGAGAGGCCATGGTAGTTCATGGATGGTGTGCCATACATGCATGGCTTTGAGGTAGTTGGTGACAGTTAAACCAGTATATAATCTTACCAATGTCAAGATAAAGGTAGAGATGAGGTCAGAGAAGGTGGATATGCAGAGATCCTTAGAGTATTGTTTGAGGTTGCAGAAGGACTAGAAGATGAGGAGACCAGAGCTGTAAATTTCCTTCATGAGGTAGCACAGATGTGCAAGATGACATCATAGATGTTACGATCGGCCCCTTTTCTTTTCTTTCTTTGCTCTCTTTTACCTTGTATTACTTAAACGCGCACAGCCCTTCCCTTTAATCAGTGTTCACGGCTGTGCATTTCCTTGTCTCTTGTCTATGACTCACGCGTTCTATGACATTCCATGTAGTTCTATCACACACAGCCTTCTGACTCGTTTCATGCTGTGTGTGACTCGTTTCCCCTTATCTCCAGCTACCTAGTTTGGGTTTCTCTCTTATCGGGCTGTCGCACTGCTTGGTCTGTGCGCAGGACTCTTCACATATAAATAGGGTGTAGCACAAGCCATGTA
The DNA here is from genome assembly GCA_038094675.1 of Spongispora temasekensis. Taxonomy (NCBI): domain Eukaryota; kingdom Fungi; phylum Basidiomycota; class Agaricomycetes; order Boletales; family Boletaceae; genus Spongispora; species Spongispora temasekensis. The sequence goes on from JBBPUL010000148.1 coordinate 27,043, forward strand.
TCTCCAGCTTGAGCCTACTTGAGATAGCAATCTATTGCGTCTTTGACCCTCTCGCTCCCCCTCTGCTCTCCCCTCGTCCCACTTGGCCTCGCAGCGTCTTCGCTCGAGGATACTCAGTCTTCGTCTTCAACGTCACTACATACTCGCCAAGGCGGAGTAGTGACTAGTCTCTGCACATTGCGTGTAGGACCTACGCCCCTCGTCTTCGTCTCGCAGCTTTAGGTTGCGCATCAAGTCTACGACTGACGCTACCCGCGCCTGTCATAACAAAAGGCTCAAGCTCTTCGAAACGCGACTACCACTGCTGTAGATCACAACCATTTCGGCCCCCCCGTCACCCCTGAAGCGGCGCCCCCGCCCACCACCACCACCCCTCGTAACCTCTCCTTCTTGGAGGTCCACTACACCCCCTAGTCCTAGCTCCAGAACCCCCACACCCCCTTCGCCACTTACCCCGAATCCCCCATCCCCGATGTCTTCGAAACCCACCGAACTCCGCCTCGCCCAGCCAAAGGCCTTCACAGGTAAACAACGCGATGCCATGCCTTGGCTTCGCTCGGTCCTCCGATACCTCGCTGTCAACGTCGACATCTACTCGACGGACGAGAAGAAGATAGGCTTCGCCCTGTCTTTTATGAATGATGGAAACGCCCTTACATGGGCAGATACCTTCACGGAGAAAAGTATGCGAGGGACCAACATGGCCCTAGGATCTTGGGACGACTTCATCAAAGAGTTCAAAGCTCACTTCGAAAGCCCAAACACCGCCGCCAATGCCCTGACCTGGTTGGCCACATATCGCGTTAACGAGAGGCGCGATGGGACTTTTCAACCGTCCCTCAATCAGTATATCTCAGAGTTCCGCAACCAGGTCAGCCTAGCGGGACTTAACGAGGCAGCTACCATCTGCCACTACTTCTCCATGGGCATTCCCCCCTCGCTCTCGGCAAAGGTGTACCTTATGGACACCGTCCCCACCACCATCGACGATTGGATCAAGAATGCCTCTCGTCTCGACGACCAGCACAAACGTGCTAAGCTTGTCGCCCGCCAGCACAAGCACTCCTCGACCCCCACCTTCGTCCCTCGCCCCACTCAGACCCCACGAGACAAGGATCCCAACGCCATGGATGTGGACGCCATTCGCATTCCTAAACTCACCCCTGAAGAGCGCAAATGCTGCTTCAAACAAGGACTCTGCCTCTGCTGTAGAAAATCGGGTCATTTTTCCAACAAATGCCCCACCTTCAAAGATCTTCCCCCATGCCCTAAAAACGACCGAAAGGTCGCCAAAGCCGAAGAAGACGTACCAGGTCTTGTCGACGAAGATGACGATGAAGACCTTCACGTAGAGGCTGTGGGGATAAAGGATTTTTGAAAGGGAGGACTCCTTCGACGCAAGTACCTCCTAAACGTTTTGTTTCTTGTGCGCCTGTACTAGTATCCACATCAAATAGAGCTATGCATATCCCCATTCAGCTCGTGGTACCTTCGCACTCTATGAAAGTTGTCGACTCCCCTGCTCTCGTTGACTCTGGAGCAGAAATCTCTTGCCTTGACTGGGCCTTTGCCCGAAAACATCGTCTCCCTCGCACCCGCCTGGACCAACCCATCCGCGTTCAAAACGTGGACCAATCAGCAAACTCCAACGGAGATATCCTGTTCTCTACCAAACTCTACGTCTCCGTCAGAGAAGGAGTTACCCAAAAGGTACTCTTTTACCTCATGAACTGCGGAAAGGAAAACATTATCCTTGGCCTCCCCTGGCTTCGCCTTGCTAACCCAACAATTGATTGGGAAAAGCAAACCATCTCCGTTCCAGAGGTCCTTGATCAATCCGCGGATCTTTACCATGCTTATGTTGCTGACCAAAAGCGACACGACTCTCACTACTGCGCCCCACCTCTACGAGGCTTTGGGGAAACCTCGATTCGGCATGTCAACACAACCCCCGAAACCCACAGGCACCTACACACGTACCTGGACATCCAATCCGAGAAACAATGGCAGCATCAAACCCTCAGCCATTACTCGATCAACCGCGTTACCCAAGGGGGACCATACATCCTGCCCTCTGCCACCATCGCCCACTACTCCGAAGCTACCAAACTTGCGGAGAAAGCCAGAACCCAAATCCAGGAAGTTACCCTGCCTCCAGAATACTCTGACTTCGCCAAGGTCTTCGAAGAAAAAGACTGCGAATCCCTTCCTCCATCTCGACCTTATGACCACGAGATTAATCTTGATGAGTCCTTTGTCCCGAAGATCGGGAAAATATACCCCTTATCCCCCGAAGAGCAAAAGGCGACCGAAGCCTTCCTAGACGAAAACCTCCGCTCTGGGAAAATTCGTCCCTCCAAGTCCCCGCAAGCCTCCCCTTTTTTCTTCGTCAAGAAAAAGGATGGCAAACTTCGTCCATGCCAGGACTACAGGTACTTGAATGAGCATACCATCCGTGATGCCTACCCCCTTCCCCTCGTTTCGGACCTCGTTGACAAGCTCAAGGGGGCTAACGTTTTTACCAAGTTCGACGTCCACTGGGGGTACAACAACGTACGCATCAAAGACGGGCACCAATGGAAGGGAGCCTTCATCACTCACAAAGGTCTCTTCGAACCCATGGTAATGTTCTTTGGCATGAACAACTCCCCCTCTACTTTCCAACATTTCATGAACGACTCGTTCAGAGACATGATCGCCGAAGGATGGCTCATCATCTATATGGACGACCTGCTCATCTTCTCTCCCGATAACGAATCTCACACGGAACGAACCCGCCGCGTCCTTCAGCGAATGATGGAACTAGACCTCCATCTACGTCTCAACAAATGCAAGTTTGCCACTCCTGAGGTAGAATACCTAGGAATGATCGTTAAACCGGGCGAACTTGCCATGGACCCCGTCAAGCTTGACGGAATTGCTTCCTGGCCCACCCCGAGGAAAGTCAAGGATGTGCGCTCCTTCCTGGGATTCGCAAACTTCTACCAGCGTTTCATCCCCTCCTACTCTGATGTCGCCCGCCCCCTCATCGACCTCACCAAGAAAACTGCTGCGTGGCTTTGGACCCCCCAATGCCAAACCTCCTTTGAGGAGCTCAAAAAGCTCTTCCTCTCCAGACCCATCCTCCACCTCCCTGACCTCTCTAGACCCTTTGCCGTGGCCACCGATGCATCACGCGATGCTACCGGCGCCATCCTCCTCCAAACGGACTCAAATGGGGACTGGCATCCCTGTTCCTACCTCTCCCAGTCGTTCTCCCCAGCAGAACGAAACTATGACATCTTCGACAGAGAACTCCTGGCTATCATCCGAGCCCTCAAAGCTTGGCGACACTACCTTCGTGGTTCTCAACACCCGGTCCAGGTCTTCACCGACCACAAAAACCTAACGTATTTCCGTCAACCGCAGAACCTCAACCGTCGCCAGGCGCGATGGCTTCTTGACCTTGCAGATTTCGATCTCAAAATGACCCATGTCCCCGGTTCCTTACTCTCTGGCCCCGACGCCCTCTCCCGCCGCCCTGACCGACTCTCGTCCGAGTCTGACAACCAAGTGGTCACCCTCCTCCCCGAAACCCTCTTCGTCCGCGTCGTTGACTCCGTCCTCTCCACCGCTATCCAAAAACACTCCGCCGATGACGAACTTGTCACCCGCCTCCGCGCCGACCTCGAAGGTCCAATCACTGCCCCGAACCTTCGCAACCGCCTCTCCGATTGGCAATTTAAGGAGAACCTCCTCTGCTACCGGGATCGCGTATACGTCCCAGAACCCGACCGCCTTACGGTCATCCAGCGCGCCCATGACCACCCCTCCGCCGGCCATCCCGGGTACCTTAAAACCCGTCAACTTGTCGCTCACGACTTCTGGTGGCCCGGCCTTGCTACCCAGATCCGCCGCTACATCGAGGGCTGTGCCCTCTGCCAACAGAACAAGGCAAACACGCACCCCACCATCCCTCCTCTGTCCCCAATCAAATCCCTCGCCTCCTGTCCTTTCCAACAAGTCTCCTGTGACCTTATCACCAACCTCCCATTCTCTAATGGTTTCGATAGCCTGTTGGTCGTGGTCGACCACGGGCTTACTAAGGGGGTAATTCTCTGCCCCACTAAGAAACAAATCACCACCGAGGGAATAGCAACCCTCTTTTTTCACAAAGTTTACCACCGCTGGGGCCTCTACGACAAAATCATCTCAGACCGCAGCCCACAATTCGCATCTACCTTCGCTCGAGAGCTTGGGAAACTCCTGAAATACGATCTTTCCCTATCCACCGCCTACCACCCTCAATCCGACGGAGAAACCGAATGCGTCAACCAAGAGGTTGAAACGTACCTTCGGATCTTCTGCGGAAACAATCTGACCGCCTGGGCCGATCACATCACCCACGCGGAATTTACGCACAACCACCACCCCCACTCTGTCACAGGGAAATCGCCGTTCTACCTCATGTACGGCTTCGAACCTTGTGCCCTCCCCACGGTTCTCGCAGAAACTCCGCTTCCAGCCCTGGAAGAACGCCTCAAGGCCCTGTCCACAGCAAGGAACAAGGCACTCACCGCCCACGAACTCGCACGCCAGGTGATGGCATCCCGAACACGCCGCTCCTTCACCCCATTCTCGAAAGGAGATAAGGTGTGGTTAGAAGTGAAGAACCTCAACCGCCGCATCGCGAACCCCAAATTCGCGCCAAGAAGGGAAGGACCCTTCGTTATCACGGACATCCTATCCCCCTTGACATACAGACTCCGACTCCCAGTGACATGGAAGATTCACCCCGTGTTTCACGCCTCCCTCTTATCGCCCTATCGCGAAAACAGCATACACGGCCCGAACTTCCCGGCTCCACCCCCGGAGCTAATAGAAGGCGAGGAGGAATACGAGATTGAGAAAGTCCTATGCCACCGAGGCACACCACGCTCCCGCATGTTCCTGATCCGATGGAAGGGCTACACTGCCGAGGAAGACTCCTGGGTCCCGGAACGGAATCTGAAAAATGCCAAGTCCGCCCTAAGGGAGTATAAAGACCTTCACCCAAAGGCCTTTCCTCCCTCAAAGCATTAGCTTCCTCCCCCACAACGCCTTCCATCGTCTTCGCGCCTTCACCCCTACGTTTTTCTTTTACTATGTCCCATGTCTCATCCGTATCCCCCTCGTCGCCTTCTTCCCTGTTCCTTTCAGTATCTCTTGAGGAGAACCATCCTGCTTCGCCTCCGCGCACCCCATCTCCGCCGCTGGCCAACGCTCCTCATCCTGAGGATGCTGTGGTATTGGCAGCAAATGGTCTTCCTCTTAGCCCGGGCTCTCCATATACCGTCCCCGTTCTCGACTCGCCCGTCGACACCCCAACCCCAGTAATCTCGGTTGATATCCCCTTACATGCCCACGCCCTTCGGTCTTCGGACCCCACCGATGACGAGCGCACCACACTCCATGAATATCTCACTGATCCTCACATGTTCACGGGGATCTCCGCCTTTACAGATCCCTCCTCCATCTTCTTCCTCCTCTATATGGTCTACCTCCAACTGGAGCATCTCCCCCACCTCTTCCAAGCCCTCATTAGCAACGAACACCACACCACTGCCCTCATGGGAGCCTCCATTCGTGGTATCCACTCCAGGATCCTTGGACACGTACATGACTTGGCCCACCAACTGGGTTACTTGGACTTCATCCAAGATATTGACCGATACCTCCGAGAGACCGCGGCAGTCTCTGTTCCCACTAACATCGCCATCCACGACCACAACATCCGCTCCCCCTCTCCAATGATCTCCGAGATCATTTGTGATTCAGTCCCCGTGGAAAATGCAACGCCCAGCGCCTCCTCCTCCCCCATTGACCCTATGGAAGCACTGGCTATCAACGCCCTCCAAGCTCGCTTCGACCGCATTCAAGAGGTGACGGTCCAACGTCGTATCCTACAGGGAGACTTACCCTGCCCAAGCGACCACCATCGATACCGTGATTCCTGCTTCGTTTGTCACAGGCTTGGACATATCCGGGTTCACTGCCCCCACTATACATGCCCCTTCTGCCGCCGTCGCTCCCCCAGTCATACCCAGGCCGCCTGCCCCTTCCGCAACCGCTGCTCCCCGCCTAGCTCCCCTTCTTCCTCAGCCTCCTCCCGTAGTTCTCACCAGTCTCGGGGATCCTTTCGGTCCTGCACCTCCAACACTTCCCGCCGCTCTCAGCGCTCTGGCCGCGCGCTTCCAATACCTCCACCTAGATCCCCTCCAGCACTAGATGTGGATGACGACTTTCACTTCGACTCGGTCGGAGAAAGCAACATGTGCGGATCGCCCGTTGGGTCTTGCCGCGGTTTGTAAAGAAGTCTCACTAGGGTTTCGACCCTACTAAGGGGGTAATGTTACGATTGGCCCCTTTTCTTTTCTTTCTTCGCTCTCTTTTACCTTGTATTACTTAAACGCGCACAGCCCTTCCCTTTAATCAGTGTTTACGGCTGTGCATTTCCTTGTCTCTTGTCTATGACTCACACGTTCTATGACATTCCATGTAGTTCTATCACACACAGCCTTCTGACTCGTTTCATGCTGTGTGTGACTCGTTTCCCCTTATCTCCAGCTACCTAGTTTGGGTTTCTCTCTTATCGGGCTGTCGCACTGCTTGGTCTGTGCGCAGGACTCTTCACATATAAATAGGGTGTAGCACAAGCCATGTATCTCCAGCTTGAGCCTACTCGAGATAGCAATCTATTGCGTCTTTGACCCTCTCGCTCCCCCTC
>JBBPUL010000149.1:0-33730 GCA_038094675.1 Spongispora temasekensis
CCACTGGCAGATGTTGATTTGAGTCTGTTAGATGGATTGGGGATCTGTAGACCAGAGTCAATGGAGGAAGCCTCGAGAGTGACATATGAAGATCCAAGGCAAGTTGAGGAGAAGCAGCGGTTACTGAAACTATTGGGAGAGGATGCAATGGAGCTTGGAGTGCATTTGATAGATCACTCTGGCACTGGTGTGGGTAATGTCCAACAATCCAGACACAAAAAAGTCAAGGTTTCTGGATTTTAGTACTAGTATACTGTAGTATGGTGTGAATCCTAGGTGTTGGTTTGGGGATGACATTCCTTGAAGAAGTTTACAGAACAGTATACAATTACTTATTTATTTGTCTTTCTCTTTAGAAACAGGACTTGCTTCTCATTCAATAACTTGTTCTTTATCTTTAGAGAATCCTAATACAATATCTGTGAAATTGCTGATTTTGCTCCTTTCCAGATTTACTTCTTCAACAGCTTGTTCATAACCTTTAGATGGGCCTGATATAATAATAATGCAATCATCAATTTCAAGTGTGTGGCTTCTTTCTGAAGTGACCTATAATCAGGGCATGACTGTCAGTCTCTACTAACACACACAAAAGAGAAAAAAATAGGTAAGGGCTAAGGACTTAGATCACAAAGACACAAGAGGTTAAAGCAGGGATGCCAGCCAACTCTTGGTTATATATATGTATATGTTCTATATTAAATACATGAGGCAGTCTCAACCTATGATGTCATAGATAAGAGATAAAAGGAATGATATCATATCACATGACAAGTTCAGACCCAATTGATGTTATATTATGTAAGCAAGTGTGCATTACCAGAATGCTTGCATCATGATGGAGAATTCAAAAATGAAGTCAAAAAATAGTGATTCATAACACTACCCCATCTTTATGCTGAAGATTCCAGATTCAGCTATAGTCATAGAATAAAAAGAGAAACACCTTGAACTTTTCTGAGCACAGCCAGATTATGTCATTTAATAATAGCCATTCTATTTAATCAAATAAGATAATTCATGTCTGGTGGAATGACTATCCAAAAGTTATTCAACTTTCTTCTGATCTATCTTCAGAGATGTGAATGGTGTTAGGCTTGCTGACAGGTTGACCAGGCAATTGATCTTAAAACAGTTTCACCTATGAAACATTGACCGTAAGATACATATATCTTTATTCTGCTCAGCAATTTTAAAGTGACTGTATTAGGTAAGACTTTTGAAATCTCAAATAGACAGTGCAGTGGATCTTTTCTTTTCTGCCTGCACTTTCATATTTTCTGCATTTTTTGTGAGCATTTATTCTATTTCTGCATGTGCTCATCCAGTTTGTGAAATGAACTGTCCTGCATTGGAAGGATATTGTAGAATCTCAAATCTCATCTATGACATATAGTTGTGAGTCACTGAGAAAGGTATGCTATCCATAGCATACATATGTGTTGTGAACTAGCAACATGCTAAATCTAACTTCAAGTAGGTGTGAAAGATTTGGGGAGCATCAGCACAAAGAAACACTCTGGGCTAGTCTACACTGGGGTTTGGATATAGCAACCTGGCAATCTTCTGTAGGATATCAGTTGAGTCTTGTAGGAAGCTGGCTCTGTATGGCTATGCAAAGAATGAGGGTTCAAGGTAGGAAGCCAGCTTCTATGGCTGTACCAAGATCTTGATTAGAGAGTGTCTCATAGTAAAAGAGTGAAAGTGAGTGATAGCAGCCTAACCATATACCTTGCTAAGCAGAGGGTACTAGATAACCACCACACTTAGGGCCAGGCCACTAGTGGTGAGGATAAAAGAAGGACTAAAAGAATTGAGCTGGAGAAATCCAGTCAACCTCTATGCCCTATATATATTGTGAGGCCACACATATAAACCAAGCAAGCTTAGGGCTGGCCAGGGCAGAGAGCACTACTAAATATGGTACTATGAGATAAGAGTCCAGGATAACACCATAAGATAACAGGCATGTGGAAGACATGCTGTGGCAGTGGGAGGAATGGAAGGAAGACATAGCCTTACCTGGCTCTGAGATCTGGATCAAGATCTGAGATCTGGAGATAAGAGATAGGATTAGAAGATCTATCAAGATACAATCCAATATAGAATATGTGGACATTTATAATAGTGTCAATAGGTACTAACAAAGATCAGGGCACTAAGATGAAGAGATAAGATGGTAGCATGGCACCTGATAAGGGAAAGGGGTCAGTCCATATCTGTAACCCTAAAATAAGGTTGCCTTTAGCACTAAGGGCACTTTAGTTAGGTTAAGCCAGTAGTATTTACAACAAATAGCATATAGATACTTGATGTAACTCCAGCTTAAGCCTACTTAGGATTACAATCTATTGTGTCTTTGACCCTCAATCCTTGCAACAGGTGCAAAGGTCTCATCAAAATTGACTCCAGGTTTTTGAGTGAATCCATATGCGACTAATTTGGCTTTATAGCATGTGATATGCCCAGCTTCATCACATTTGATGCGGTACACCCATTTTATGTTAATAGCATCATGGCTGGGTGGGAGTTTTACTAGTTGGTAGGTACCGAGTTGTGCAATTGAGTTAAGCTTGTCTTGCATAGCTTGCTCCCATTCAGTTCAATCTGGAGAGTTGATAGCCTCACAGTAGGTGTAAGGGTCTTCACCTGAGGCAATATTGACTTCCTCATTTGGTGGGTTAAGGGTGAGTGCATCATTTACCTCAGTTTCTGAGTCATCATGATTTGACTGCACTTCCTCTATAGGCTGTCATCCATAAATGGTAGCAATCACATCACACACTTTTGCAGTGGCAGTGGATGTTGATGGAGCTTGTGGAGGTGGTGATTTAGGATGAGTATGAGATTGAGCACATTGCAGAGGTTGCTCTTGCTGGTTAGGCTGAGCGGGTTGAGGTTGGATAGATTGTGGTAGAACTAGCAGCTGTGTAGGTTTTAGGCTGGTGTCATTATCAGTGTCAAATGCAGATGATCTAAGTGAATTGTAGGAGAATTGGTACTCCCCCTCAGCTTGAAAACTGTCACATGAATTACTGGAGTCATCAAATATGACATGTGCTGACATCTAGATGTGGTGTTTGCTTGGATGGTATAGCCACCAACCTTTTTGGGTCTCTGGGTACCTCACAAATACCATGTGCTTTCCCTTTCAGATCAAGTTTTTGACACTCTGGGGAGTCATCAAGAACATAGGTAGTACAACCAAAATGATGGAGGTAAGACACATTGGATTTGTACCTATACTTTTTTTTGTATGGAGTAATGTCTTTAAAGGAGTGGGTGGAGTGGTGGTTCTTAGTATAGATGACATAGTTGGCAGCCTTGGCCTATAGATAGAGGGGTAGGCCTGTATTAATAAGGATAGTATGGACACAGTCAATGATGGATCAGTTAAGCCATTTGGATACACCATTTTGTTTGGGAGTTTGGGGGGTAGTCGATTCCCAGTGTATTCCACACTGTTTCATATATTCAATCCATAGCATGTTGAAATATTCACCACCATTGTCTATTTGGAACTGCTGAATGATTTGACCACTAGTATTTTTGACCTTGGCCTTCCACTCCTTGAATGCATCAAATGCATCACTCTTTTTGTGTAAGAATAGCACCCATATCCATTGTGTGTAGTCATCTGTCAGCATTATCATATAGCACTTGCCCAAAGCAGTTTGGATAGGAGTGAGACTCCATAGGTCCAAGTGAATAAGAGTGAGGAACCAGATCAGTCTACCACTTTCTGATAGCAGAAATGATGCTCTGGTGATCTTGCCCATTATGCATGATGAACAGATAGGTGGTTTGAATTTGAGCTCACTTTGGGTGAGTTTGATGCCAGTCACTAGCCCTTTTTTGACAAGCATGCACAAGGACTGATAATGATAATTTAAGTGTCTGAGTTGGCAGTGTAGTAGCTTGATCTTTAAGATGGAGGTGGTGGCATGATAGGTGATCTTATCAGGTCTGCATTGTGGTATGTCCATATACTAGTAGTATAGTTGATCAGCTCATCTGGTTGCAGTGAGAATAAAATGGCAGGATTTATGGAGGACTTCATGCATTATCTGTCCATCATCTTTAAGTTTGGATGTAATACAGTGACTGGCACCAAAGAGCATGTAGCAATCAGCATTATCAAGTCATGAGATAGATACAATTGGTAGATTGGATAATAGGACGTGGCATGTATCATGCAATTTAAGGTTTATCATGTCACTGGATGGTCTGCTAGTGAGCAAATGCACTTTGCTGTGACCTACAATGACTGACATGTCATTTCTGAAACCACTGATATTTCCAGATAAGGGCAAGTAGGACTTGAAAGATGAATGGTCTGCAAGTATACGAGTTGATGCATCCAAATCGATAGTGGGAGTTACATTTGGTGTCATGCATATACTGTACATAGAGTCTGTAACAAGTGAAGGTGTCATAGATGTTTCGAGGCCTGTTTCTGTGGTGATGAGGGATTTTTCTAATATAACATTTGATGTCTCATTTCCCTCTTCCTCTATAGTGACCTTGGCTTTCTTGTTCCCTTTTTCTTTTCTCTTTCATTTTGGGCCCTTGTCTTCTTTTCTGCCTCCTTTTCCCCAGCATTCATCTTTCATATGACCTTCTCATTTACAATTTATGCAAAACTTTGCTCTGATAGCATGGGCAATTATTTCCAATAGTGCACTGCTGGTAGTGGCTGAAGTCTGGTGATGCTTTCTTCAAGAATCTCTGATATTATACCCAAGAGTGTAGTCACAGTTTTATCAATCTATATGCCCTTAACAAAGTAGTCCCACAAGTCAGAGTCCTTGGGATTGCACAGTAATGTTAAGAGGAGGATAGCAGCAGTGGATCACTCTGGTACGACCAGATTTGTGGTTATGAGGTGCTACATGGCTTTTTAATACTTATTTATGTGTGTAGATACATCTCTGCCACTTAGCTAACTTGGGTACTTGGAATTCATACAGGATATAGACCAATACCTTTGAGAGACCATATCTATTACTGTCTCCACATCCATCACCATCACCACACATGTCATCTGATCTCCCTCCCCTTCAGTCTCTGAGATCATCCAAGACTCTGTCCTCATGACCCATGACATCTCCAGTGCTTTCTCTTCCTCTCTCAACCTGATGGAAGCCCTTGCCATCAATGCCCTTTAGGCCTGATTTGACTGAATTTAGAAGGCCACCATCCAATGACACATTCTACAAGGAGATCTCCCTTGCCCCAGCAACTATACCCACTACTGAGACTCCTGTTTCATGTGCCACAGGCTTGAACACATTTGTGTCCACTGTCTACACTATGTATGCCCTTTTTGTCATTATTGTTCCTCTGGTCACACCCAAGCTAGATGCCCTTATCACCACTATTGTTTTCTATCCAGGTCCAGGTCATCCTCCACCTCCTCCACCTCTTCACGAAGCTCTCACCATTCCTGGGAATCCTTTCGGCCCTACTCCTCCCAAACTTCCACCTACTCTCAGTACTCTGAGCACAGGCTTCCCATTCTTCCACCTCAATTGCCACTCTTGAGTATCTGACTTACATATGACTTCTGATTCGACTCTGTCAGAGAAAGCAACATGTGTGGATCTCTAGTTGGATCTTGCAGAGGCTTGTAAAAGTCTCACTAGGGTTTCAACCTTACTAAGGAGGTAATGTTATAATTCACCCCTCTTTTTCCTCAATTATCTCAGTTTATCTTTGTCATGTATTACTTAACATGCACAGCCTTTCTATTAGTCAGTTCTATAGCCATGCATATCTCTTATCTCTTGTTTCTGACTCAAATATTCTATGAAGTTTCTTGTACTTCTATCATACACAGCTTTCTGACTTATTCTACACTATGTACGACTCATTTCCCCTTATCTCCTGTTTCCTCTTTTTAGTTTCCTCTCTTATCATACTGGTGTATAGCTTGGTCTGTGTGCAAGACTTGTACATATAAATAGGGTGTAGCACAAGCCATGTATTCCTAGCTTGAGCCTACTCAAGATAGTAATCTATTACATCTTTGATCCTCTCACTCCCCTCTGCTCTTTCTCTAACCTCTCTTGACCTCACAGTGTCTTCACTCAAGAATACTCTATTTCTATCTTTGACATTGTTACATACTTGCCTAGGCAGAGTAGTGACTGGTTACCTTATATTGTACTCAGAAACTCCACCCCTTGTCTTTATCTCACAGCTTTAGGTTGCACTTCGAGTCTACAACTGATGCTACCTGTGCCTGTCATAACATATTCAATATGCATGAACTTGCAAAAATGGCTAAAGATAAAACATATATACCAGCCTAAATTGTTCCCCATGCATGAACTATCATCTTGATATGGTAGCCTATCAGATGACTATTCTGTTGCAAAGCCTCAATTGAGCTTGGCTCTGGAAGAAAAACATTGAGTGCTTAATTTCACAGAAATAAACAAAAAAAAATGAAATTCTTTAGTATATTTGCATCATGCTGTATAAGACATGTCATCTCTATGAAAACACTCTAGAAGTGGAGTTAAAAATACAAAGGTCTAACTAGTCTTTAGTCTGGGTATCTGTGTTAGTTGATAGTGGTGCTACACATCATTTCATCAACTAAGGATTTATCACAGTGAATGCCATAGCATACAAACTACTCAACCTTCTCATAGAAGTCCACAATGCCAATGGTATAGCTAATGTCAGTCAAGGAACTAGCCATTACTGTGATATTGTCACACATATAGTTGATGAGAATGACACAGCACACTCATTCCCACTGTGCCTCTATGTTTTGAATCTAGCTACAAATGCAGTTTTCTTAGATTACAAGTTCCTTGCACAGCATAACCTGAAAGAAGCATTTACATATTAGCTTTTGATAGATGTGGCAATATTTGTAATTAATAAGCATCTAATTTATCTTTATACACTTTGTCCTTGATGGAATAAGAATCTCTTAAGAAGAAACTCCCAGTAGAGTTGTCCAACTATCAGAACAAAAATCTACCTATGTAGATGCCTTTACATAAGACTTGAGATCACACAATTGATTTGCAACCTGATTTTGTCTCCAAAAAGGGCAAAGTGATCCCAATGTCATAAACTAAACTTTTGGAGATCTGTACATTCCTTGATGGAGAATTGGAAAAAAGGATATATTTGTTCCTTTAAATTACCCCAGATGGCATCATATTCTTTATTCTGAAAAAAGATGGCAAAAACATTTGGTAATGGACTATCATTATCTAAATGAGGGTACTATTACCAACACATATCTGCTTCCTAATATTAATCAACTGGTTGATCAGCTTCATGGTGCTGATATGTTTACCACACTAGATCTTCGTTGAGGTTATACAAATATCCACATGAAGGAAGGTGATGATAGACAATTTGTTTCATGATTACTATAATGGCACTGGTGCTCATTTGGACAATCTTATCATTTTCACAACCAGATTGTCTTGTGCTTAGCATGCTGAGAAAGTTTATGAGGTTTTGCAGGTCTTGCAGAATAATGACTTATTTTGCAAGCCTTTGAAATGTTTCTTTTTTAAATCTTCTGTAGACTATCTGGATAAACTAGCTGCCATAAAATACATATACCTGAGCATATAAAAGAGAAGAATATACATCAAAAACACAAATGAAGTGGGTGAGCAAGAAAAGTAGTGATCCAGGATAGACACAAGATGGAAAGAGCATGAGGGAGTAGAGTAGAGGTTTAAAAACAAACAGCAAAGTCGCAAGCACTTCTTTTATACTTCTGGGATGACAAACAATAGTTATTAGAACAGAAAGAAATGCATAACACATCCAGGCCATTGATTGGGAATTGGCTAACAATCTCAATGCACTATTCAAGCATGATTAGTGATACATATCTTGGAAAATATTGAGTAGAATCAACAAAAGCCATTGATTCATCCTCAAGGCTGCTAGTGGCTATCAGATACAACTAACTCAGCCCATGAGATAAGAGTGAGCAGCTTCAGCTGCTAGATGCCATACCAAGAACTTATGAAATGCTGCAAGTATATAAATATAGTTGGGGATCAGATGACACCAGAGGATTTGGTGGGGCTTGAAGGCTACTTAAATCTTTGCTTCAATATTGTGCTTGTTTTGGCTGTGCACTTGGAAACTTGGAAACTCAGAAGTCTGAAAAATTCAATACTTAGATATCCTCTATAGCAGCTGAAAGAAAATTTTTGTAAATAATGTGCCATCACTACACATAACCTGTGGAATCTAAAAAAGTAAAATATTACTAGATGTGATTATAATATCTTTACACTTTATGTCGTAAAGGACATGTAAACTTTGTACTATGTGAGATACTACTAAGTAACCAACCCCATTAATGCTAAATGAAGAGGGTGTTGAGTCTGGTAATCCCCATTCTCATACAAATTTGTGCTTGGACAAAAGCTTCAAGCTACCTTTGGCCATTGGCCTTACTTTAGCAGCAGCAAGTGGCTTAATCCCTGTTGTCCTGAGATAAGGATGTTATTTGCATAGCAGGCATATACAAAGGAAAAACACTTATATTCTGGATGCCCCTGTTATTTAGTCAAACAATATATATTGTCATTATGCCACTAAATCTCCTCGGTGAACAAAATGTCAAAACACTTAGATATTTGAGTAATCTTGACATGCAGAGATGGCAATGTGTTCAAACTTCCAGATATGTCATGACTCATGTAAGATTGCACTAGGCTATTAGGTTCTACTAAAGTACACTCATAATATTATAGGCTATAGAAAACCTAAGCTATTATATTGTGATATTCAGCCCAAAGCAGATTATGAAGAATGGTGGTGGATTTGAGCAGCTGCTCAAAAAGTCTTACTTTACTGCATATATTATTGCTTTTATAATTAATGAAGCACATTGTGTCAGTACCTGGAGAGAATTCTACCCAGAAAACAAAAACTTAGATGACTGAGATATAACATATCCAATAGACTCTTTCTTATCATATCCACTCTCTATCATTTTAAGCATTAATTGATATTAAACAACTGCTTTGTCTACAGAATATCATTATAATCTATCACAGCACTGACCAGTCAAACATAAAGTTCAGTGTTAAACAAATCCAAGCCTCCCTGCATACTTTTACTGATCTTGCATTTCTGATTCTAAATGGATGGGAAGTGAGAGATCCTCCACCACTCAAGTTTTTTATCTTTTCTGAAAATATATCAATAGCCATTGAAGTGGCTCAAACTATATATGCCTACCTTCCTCACATCTTCCAGAATAAGATCAAATGATTTACAGTGAGGTGCAAAACTATTGCAATGCCTAACCCCAAACCAGGGCATGCAGTACCCCACAATCACTCATGGGAATTTCACCTTGCTTTGGTGGGAACAAATAAAGTACATACCATTGGGTACAACCTTGTCCCCAGGGTCACGTGATTTGGTTCACACACTCCCAAGATACATCCATTTCAAAACAGCAATACCATTGCAATAGTTTTGCACCTTCTGGTATGTTGGGTATATTAGTACTTGGTATAGCTTTGCCTTGATAACTGCCAGAACCCTTCTAGGCATGCTCTCTATCAACTTCTGACACTCCTCAGCTGGTATCCCCTCCCAATAAACCTGAACTCTCTTCCACAATTCATAAATCCCCTTAGAAGAGGATTTATGATCTGCTAGTCTTCTTTTGAGGTAATCTCAGAGATGCTCAATGGGGTTAAGGTCAGGAGACTGTGCAGGCCATACCATGGTGTGAAAATCCTGCTTCTGAAGCCAGTCCTTCACCTTCTTACAAGTGTACTTGGGATTATTGTCCTGCTGAAAGATGATGTCAGAAGGATCAAGAACATAAAACTATAAAGAATCTAGCAGTTTATTCTTCAAAATCTGAAGGTAAAGGTCTTTATCCATCCTACCATCAATCTTGGTAGCATAGCCAACTTCCTGCCAAGTCATACACCTCCACATCATCAAAGAACCTCCTCCAAACTTGACTGTACCTTCTATCACCCTATCACTGAGCCCTTCCCCTACCTTTTTCCACACCCACTTGCACCCATCTGATCCTAGGTGATTCATTTTGGTCTTATCAGACCATACTACCTTCTTCCAGTCCTCCAGAGTCTAATCCTTATAAGCATAAGCAAAGTCAGATGAGCCTTATGATGCTTGACTGAAAGAAGAGGTCATTTGACTTGACCACAGCTTTCATACCAGTCTTCTTCAGGTGTCTGTGTACTGTGAAAGTAGAGAGAGGCTGGTTGACTATATTGGTGAGTGCCTTAGTTACCTGAACAGCATTCTCTGCCTTTCCAGAGGAGATGAGATGAATAACATGGCAGACATTAGCAGAGAAAGAGAAAAGCTTGGATAGATGCCCTCTAGCAGCCTTCTGAAGCTCAGAACACTCTTTAGAGCATATTCTGGATATGGTAGACACATGAAGACCAGTAGAGGATGCAATGGAGATGGCAGATTGACCAGCATTAAGCATAGAGAGGATGGTGTGTTTCTGAGTAGGAGAGATGGATCTCATAATGGTTATGGCTGGAAACAAAGATGTGTGTGAACTATTTTAAACTCAGACATGTTCCTACTATGTGTATCTTTGTTTGTATGACCAAACTGTTTATAACCACATAACACTTGATTTCAATGTGCTGAGTGAAGGGTGCAAAACTATTACAATAGTATTACTGTTTTGAAATGGATGTATCTTGGGAGTGTGTGAACCAAATCACATGACCCTGGGGACAAGGTTGTACCCAATGGTATGTACTTTATTTGTTCCCACCAAAGCAAGGTGAAATTCCCACAAGTGATTGTGGGGTGCTGTGCACCCTGGTTTGAGGTTAGGCATTGCAATAGTTTTGCACCTCACTGTATTTGGCTGCCAGTGAGTTTGCATTAGTTTGTAGTTGGTGACAAACTGTCAGATAAGGTGATTGACTATATCCAGGAGATTTTGGGGACCTGAGTTTAGGCAAGCAAACTCAATGAGATGTGAGGCCACTCCTCTGATATAGCTTGACCCTCCAATAATCTAGCTATTAGCAAATGCCATCATAGCCAATAACATTATGAATTTTCTAAAAAAATAATTTTAACAGAAGAAATAGTCAAGTTTAAAGGAGATTCTCTAATGATAGTATGATTTGGCAGAAAGTTAGCTGTGTTACCAAAATTGATGATAGAATGGATGAAGACCTTTACCTTCAGATCTTAAAGTATAAACTGCTAAATTCTCTGTAGTTTTATAAAAGAGTTTAGATTGATTAGAAGAAGATGCTAGTAGAGGAGTGTCAGAAGTTGATAGAGAGCATGCCTAGAAGAATTAAGGCAGTTATTAAGGTAAAGGGAGTCTATACCAAGTATTAATTTATCCAGAATAAAAAATGTCAAAATATACAAAACTGTTATAATAGATTACAGTTTTGAAATAATATATCTCTGCAGTGTGGGACCCAAATCACATGACCCTGAGAAGAAAGTTGTAGCTGAGGATTTGTACTTTATTCAAAGTGAAGTGAAATTTCCACAAGTGTTTGTGGGATGTTTTACACTCTATTTCAAGGTTAGGCATAGCAATAGTTTTGCACTTTATTGTATATGCTGAAAGATGAGTGAGTCTGTCATGAGTTTCAAAGTTAATCACAAAGCCTAATCATGATAACACTCCTAATAGCATATAAGCTTTATTGATGACCACTAGTATATAACTGCTCAAAGTGAAAGAAGATAAGTGGTTACTACAATATTGATAACATTGATACACTGAATAGAATTGATAGAGTTGGATTTGGCTTACTGTACTACATAGAAAAGGAGAACATTGACAATACCAACAGATAAAATAGGAATTGTTTTAATTATTTGATAGTCATCTACATTAAATTAATTGGAGCTGAATTAGACAGATAGATTCAGAAGAAGAAGATTATAAGCAAAGAGGCTGGTGAAAGTAAGTAAGAAGTCAAGTAGTTATAAAATTGATAAGTCTGGATTAGGATGTAAAGCTATGATTGCAGCAGTGGATATAGTGAAAGCTGTTAGTTCAGTTGGATTGGTTGAAATTGAAATGAGAATAGTAAAGACTGTGCTTTATGCTACAGGTGTGAAAATGTATTTAAACATCAAGTGATAAGTGTTATACAATATATGTATTATTTTTGATTGGCTCATCCATCATTTGAGGCCTGCCAAAATGTTGAAAAGTTTAGCATCATAATATATTACACTGGCAGACAATAAACAAATCTTTCATTAGACTCTTACATATTACATGTTATACCAGCTGGTGAATCAATTATACAAGTAAAGTATTTGTTATGACAGGCATGGGTAGCATTGGCCATAGACTCAATATACAACCTAAAGCTGTGAGACAAAGATGAGGGGCATAGGTTTCAAGCATGATGTGAGGTAACTGGTCACTACTCTGCCTAGGTGAGTATGTAGTGATGTCAAAGATAAAGGCAGACTATCCTCAAGCCAAGATGCTGTAAGGCCATTACATCAGCAAACTAACTTTGTCTGCCTAGCTCTGTCTAGCTCTGGATAGAGCTGAATAGAGTTGGACAGACAGAATTAGTTTGCTGATGTAGGGAGAGCAAAGAAGGAGTGAGAGGGTCAAAGATGCAATAGATTGCTATCTTGAGTAGGCTCAAGCTGGAGTTACACTGCTTGTGCTACACCTCTATATATATGTGCAGGGATGCACATAGACCAGGCCTAGGTAGAGCCTCAAAGATAAAGGAAGACATAAAAAGAAAAGAGGTAAGCATCTATGAGTAATCTGCAGTAAGAATGAGTAAGAAGAAGACTGCAGATTAGAAATAAGAAGCTAATGCACAGTGGAGAAGATCAGAAGAGAAGGTGCTGTGGCATGAGGACTGCAGGAGCAGTAGAAGAGAAGCTTGGGTGAAATACCTGAGATAAGTATAAGTGACACGAGGTGTCAGAAGCAATAGAGTGAAACAAAAGAGAAAAGGGGCATGCAGTGCTAAAGGAAGGGGTCCAAAGTGAGAGAAGCATTATAAGCCAATGAGAGAGGTTGGCAAAGAGACAATGGTGAAATAGAATGACACACAGTGTCAGTGACTATAGGCCCAGGGGAATGGTATACACTGGTAGGATGACCAGTGAGGCATGGATAAATCAGCAAGGATGGCTGGTGAGGCATCTGGGGGCACAAAGGGAGGCACTGCAGCTGAGACAAGAAAAAAAAATAGGGGCTACAGACCAATCATAACATTACCCCCTTAGTAAAGGTTGAGTTCCCAATGAAACAAAATCCCAGATAAAATGATGTCAAAAATCCAAGAGTATGGTGATAGGGGAAAGAACCAGCGATAACTCGGAAAGATATGGAGTGACCAGGGAGATTATTAGCATGATGAAAAGCACTTGACAAGGGAATTCTGGAGGTATAGAAATAGAACAATCTGACACAGTGGATCATAAGATATGGTGATGTGAAGATGATTGATCAATGGCAGAGGAGGGTGATAAGGGAAGGGAAGTATAGTTTAGGGAGACTCATGTGTGGGAGCAGTAAGGACATAACATGAGGACAAGGGGGTATAGATGTAGCAAGAAGGATCCAAGAAAAGACTAGAGATGAGGACTTTAAACTATCAATCTCTGCTGTAGTAGGGCAGCATGGGTTGCAAGAATAGAGATGACTGGCAAAGGCTTTGGCCAGGATGAAGTGCTGATGAGGACAAGGGAGGACAAGGGAGAGGATAGCCATCACAGTTTAACATCATGCTAGCTAGGTCCATAGGAGGTAATGAAATGGACAGGGACAAGGGAGATAAGATAGAAGTGGAGATAACAAGGGAGGAAGCAAGTAAAGGGTGTTGCAGGAGGAAGAAGCTTATTGCTTAGAGGAAGGGAAGGCCTTTGGGTGGAGGGTTTTATATTTCAGAAGGGTAGACTTGGCATTTTTTAAGTTCTGTTCTGGGACCCAGGAGTCTTCTTCAGTCATGTATCCCTTCCATTGGATCAGAAACATGTGGGAGTGATTTGTTTCTCTGTGGCATAGGACTTTTTCTATCTCATATTCTTCCTCACCTTCGATAAGTTCTGGGGGTGGAGCCAGGAAGTTCAGACCATGGACACTATTTTTATGATAGGGCAATAAGAGAGAAGCATGCAATATGGGGTGTATTTTCCAAGTTATGAGGAGTCAGAGTTTATACATCAGGAGAGATAGGACGTTTGTGATAATGAAGGGTTCTTCTCTTTTGGGTGTGAATTTGGGGTTTATAATGCGGCAATTGAGGTTTTTGCTTCTAACCACACTTTATCTCCCTTGGCAAAAGGAGTGAAGGTGTGGCATATTTGAGATGCCATTACTTGGCATACAAGTTTGTGTATAGCAAGTGCCTTATCTCTTGCTGTGGATAAGGCCTTGAGGCATTCTTCCAGGGCTGGAAGCAGTGTTTCTGTGAGGATCATGGGGAGGGTATGGGGTTTGAAGCCACATCAGTAATTTTACATGATTAGCTAAGATTAGATGAAATTAGCATCATGTAAAATTACTGATGCATACATGAGGTAGAATGGTGATTTACCAGTGATGGTGTGAGGGTGGTAATTATGTATGAATTCTGTGTCAGTGATGTGATCTGCTCATATGGTTGGGTTGTTTCCACAGAAGATCTGAAGGTACATTTCAACCTCCTGGTTGACACACTCAGTTTCTCCATCAGACTAAGGGTGGTACATAGTGGACAAAGAGAGGTCATATTTCAAGAGCCTTTAAGCTCTTGAGTGAAGGTAGAAGCAAATTGTGGGCCATGATTAAAGATGATCTTGTCATAGAGGCCTAGTGATAGTAGACTTTGTGAAAAAAAAAGGGTTATGACACCCTTGGCAATGATTCACATAAAACTTGCTGGAAGGGGCAAGAGGCAAGGGATTTAATTGAAGAGAGTGGGGGAGCAGTGGAGTGGATATTCACCTTGTTTTACTGGCAGAGGGCACATCCTTTGATGTAGCAGTGGACCTAAGCAGTGAGGCCAGGCCACCAGAAGTCATGGGCCATGAGTTGGCAGGTTTTAAGATAGCTGGAGTGTCTGGCAGAAGGGTGGTCATAGGCATGGAAGATAATGATAAGCCAGTTGGGTTCAGAGATGTAGACTCAGTCATGGTAGCAAAGCAAGGTTTCTCTAAATTGCCAATCAGAGAGGCAATTATGAAGGTTTGGAGCAGTGATATAGTGGCAAGCACTCAGAGGTGGCATCTCTGCCAAGGCCATAATTTTGACCCAAATATGCTCCAATTATATTTTAGGACTGAAACTTGATCAAATTTGCATTAATTCACACTTTGGAAAAACCACATGTATTATGTAATCCGTGCAAGGGTAGGATATATGGTGGCATGCTTTGACCACCAGTTGACAATGTCCATACTCTTTGTAACATTCTCTGGTAGATTAGCAAGATAATGCTGCAGTTCAGCTGCCCATCTAAGTGCTGCACCATGCCCGGCTTTCTCAATGAGGGTGCGACGGTGATGGTCATACTCAGACTCCAGCGTGTCATCATGTGGGGGGGAGGACTGCATAGCCATGGTTGTATACTGTGCAGCGCGGGCATTTTCCGTCTCTTGCCAATACTCTTGCATGGTTAACTCGATGACTTTGAGTGCTTCATTGTGCCAGTTTTTGGCATGCTGGTTTCCAGCCTCGATCTCCTTGGCTTGTTCTTCAGCTCCTTCCCATGCCATCTTGATGTAATCTAGCTTATAGTACGGGTGGAGAACTTCAATCATAACTGGTTGGTGAGTGTTAAAGATAATGCAACCAAGAACTTACTGAGCACGAGAATGTATACCAGCTTGTCATCAATTCGACTGTAGTATTTCATGATCTTGCTGATATCATCTTGGAGCACGTTCCTATAAGCCAAGTACTGGGGGAGATCTCGTTTCTTCTCTCATGCTGTCAAGAGCTTCTCGATCTCCGGGATTGCATGCCAGAGAGTTGCATGGCCCTCATCTGAGAAAAGTTGTTGGATGTTGTTTGCATCCTGATCATGGGATCATTAGCTTGTGTCACGGTAACAGCCTTATCATAGTACACACAGCAATTAAAGAGTGTGCATCGTGGACATGTTCCCAGTCCCTTGTCGATAAGGCAAATTTTGTCCATGAGATACACTTGGCTCGTTCACTGTGCTGAACTGTTGTGATAGGGCCATAAAGTTCGTCTGCTGAGTTGATAAACATATTGATAGGCTAAATGACAATCAGTACTTTGCGAAATTAAATTCAATAGCGACTGGTGGCTGCATGTACCTGACACAATTCATGAGCTCGGCCAAGCATTCCATCAGCTGTACCCCATCGAACGTTGCTGTGCAGCAGAATTGACAGAGGTGGGTTGATGCCACACTTCGTTTGTAGCATTTCAAAGTACTCAATATGTTGTCCCAAACATTGCAACTTGATAGCGAGGGTGCGGATGGTGGTAATGACATCCA
This sequence comes from Spongispora temasekensis, assembly GCA_038094675.1. Taxonomy (NCBI): domain Eukaryota; kingdom Fungi; phylum Basidiomycota; class Agaricomycetes; order Boletales; family Boletaceae; genus Spongispora; species Spongispora temasekensis. Next base: position 16,482 of record JBBPUL010000149.1, read on the forward strand.
ACGAGTCATTCACCATGCGGTTCTGAGGAAGGGTGGGATCGAACTCCCAAATGATGGTTGTGGTGTCAACATTGGATATCTTCGTAACAGCAGCAAGAACCGAGGTGATGGCGAGATTGATAACATGCATGAGACAAGCAAGGTGATTCGAGTCTGAACTGAGTGAGTAAATGTGATGACGATGGAGGAGGCGTTCAGTTATGTCAGCCACTGTGTCATTTGAGGAAGCATTATCAGCAGTGAGACATAAGAGTTTGCTGGATGTTGAGGTGATGATTCCAGCCCTCTCAGCGAGTCCAACGAAGTAGTGTGCTATGTTGTCTCCACTGTGTACACCCGATAAAGCTCGAAATGCGATGACTTGTGAACACAATGACCACTTTTTGGAGCTTGCATTGACCTGGATCCAATGAGCTGTAATGCCCCAAAATGCTGCCTTCGTTTGTTCAACGGACCAGAGGTCCATGGTGGTGGAGTCTCAGCCAGTGGATGGTGACTGCTCAAAAGGGTGAGCATTATAAATTAGCTAAGGAAATGAAGTAAAGAGCAGCTAACCTGGATTTCCACCTTCAGCTGCTTGATAAAGTTGATGAACTCATTGTGAATGAATGTACTGATGTTATGGCTTGATGGTATGTCGACTCTGGTAGCATTTGGTCACATTGCTACCAGGCAGTTTCAAAAAGCGGCCTTGTCAGCCACCGCAAGTGACTGGTAGTATTTGGTACATGAGATTAGTAAGTACTACGGTACTTGCCACAAATAATATACATACCTGGTCATCACACACAATAAACTGAGCAATGCATTTCAAGACCTCTTCCCTTGAAAATGTTTGTGGACCAGGAGCACGAGGAAACATGGCGTCAAGTGTTGGCTATTGACTGCCTTTCTTTTTTAGCTTGTGCTGCTCCTCGAGGACATCACGCGGGACCACATGGTGTTTTCGGGAATGTCCTGCTCTGCACACCATTGCTCGTACAGGAGATAGTGGGAGCAGATGTGTACCCAGCAAGATGAATTGCCCCCAACATGAAACACTTTTCATTTGCCATATTTCTGGATCAACTCCTCATCTTCCCTGTAATCCAGTAAGTCTAGATACTTACCACATAGTAACCCCATCACTCACTTGCAGACCATACACCAACGCCCCACCTTCAGCTCCTTTTGACCATCCATGCTAACAAATCTCACCATCACACAGTCTGAAAATATTGTAAGTAAATCTTTCATATTTTGCTTTTTGACCTTGTGGGCAGCCTGTGGTTCGTCATGGTGCTTGTCCTGCATGTCATCCTGCATGTTCACATGTTCAAGTTAGTATACTATTGAAGTTGAACATTTTTTTAGCCCATGGTTTCGTCTGCATTGCCATTGTCTGCTTCCCCCCATCCTCAATCTCATCATTTCCCTGTTCTTCAACCTCTTCATCAACTACGAGCTCAGTGATATCCTTCACCAGTTCTGTCACCTCCTCCAGCAAGGCAGAACTTGCCTGGCGTCACCTCTTTATCTCTGCACACTGCCTTTTACTGCCACATGAACTCGAACCTCATTCTTCATCACTGGTTGATGATGATGAACTGTCTGTGGCTGCACGTTTCTTTCCTTTTGGTTGCCGGCTGCACTTGGACTTTGGAGGGCAAGGTCTCATAGTAGTGGTCTTACTTTGCTTTGAGTCATGGGCCTTTTGAGTCTGAACTCGCGAGCGGTTGGACCTGCGATCAGGCATTGTTGATGATCAAGGGAGAGGGTTAGACAATAAATTTTCCACTTCCATCTATTTTTTATATCAAGTACCATGCTACATACATGTTGAAGTATGACTTACTATAAAAGACTGAGTGTAACCGAGTCTGTAACCAATGAAGACTGATTATGAGCAGTCCAGTCTGGTTATTGTACTAAGCCTGATTTGGGAAGACTGGTTATGGTTACAGTCTTACCTTTTTGGGGCAAAAAACTGGACTGGACTGGACTTTAAAACACTAAGTGCAACTGAGCCTGAGCATGAGCTCTGGGCTGACTCAGAGAGCAATGCACTGGCAGGATCACTGATCACAGGCAAGATTCCTGGTTACAGTGGCAATAGTGTCATAGAGCTGGCTACTGACTTCCTTGACACAACAGATGCTGATGAAGACACTGATGAAGCATGTAGTGAATCTATTCTTGCAACAACAAAGAAACTGATGGATGAGGCCAAGAAATACAAGTCATTTACATCACTGTTTCATCTCAATATGCTCATACAATTCATTGAACTGTGGATAAAGTATCAGTGTAATCCAAAGGTGAAAAACCCAAAGCATAAAGCAAGTCACACTATTGCTGCATCAATTGGAAAGGGACCATACATGGAATGAAAGATCTGCAGCCTGTACAGCTATGTTGAATGTTTCTGCATATTGCTGCCTGTGAGCAAAGGCCAGCATCACACTTACTCAACATTGTTGAACAATGAGCAGATTGCAGCTGCAGTGCAACAGTATCTAACAGTACTTGCCAATGGCAAGGTAAGCAATTGACCAAACATAAAATAAATTATTCACCATAACTGTAAGATAACCCCACTTTACTTGATGAAACAGGTCAACGGGGTTATTATACCATCATTGGGCTTCAATGCTGGAGGGCAGAAAATCTCTAAATGTATAGCACATCAATGGCTTGCTAAGCTTGGATATAAGCTAAAAGAGGTGAAAAAAGGAATCTACATTGATGGTCATGAATGGGAGGATGTAGTGGCTTACTGGAATATATTTTTGAAGGAGTTTGCTAAATATGAGAGGTATGCAACATTGACATTGTGTAGTGGACCAACAATTGATTCTAATGTGATGAAAGACTGCAATGAACCTACAGTGTCCATTACTCAAGGGCAGCACATCTGTAGCCAGCTAGAATTTGCCTCAAGTGTCCCTAAATTGAAATTCTAGATGGAAACATGGGTAAACTAGCGTAATTCTGCATTTTCGATCTTTGGTGTGATTACATAATCATTTGGTACATTTGGGATGGACAGAATGGAGAGTAACCACTATGACCCACCTGATGAAATGACAGAGACATGCCAAAGCCCAGTGTGCTTCTGGAGCCAGAAATTTTGATTCTGGGTTCATTGAAACACCCCTTGAAGTCACTCAAGACCCAGACTACTAGCCAGAAGTGGACTCACCCAAGCCAGAGTCACCACTGGCTCAAACTATTGGAAAAAGTGGATCTGAGGTGCTTTATCCCAACTCAACATCAGTGGATGCTCAGGTTCAGGCTAAGCCCAGACCTCCTCACTTGAAGTCTGATGTTAGGAAGAGAAAATATCCCAGTGAAGATGCTGAAGAAGAAGTTGAAGATATAACAGCAAAATCCACTGCTCTATGTTGCCGGGTGATGCAGGTTTATGTCTCTGTACATATTATTGAGTTAAGTACCCTGAACATTGTCTAATACAGAGCAGAACAAAGAACCTGTGACTAAGTTACCAATACGGTCAATGCCAATATATACAGGAGCCAGCCAGACATCCATTTACTGACATGAATGGCACTTGCAGATGGCTGCAAAGAGTAATCAGAAAATCACCATGTTTTTTAAACCTCAGCCACCAGGCTCTCCCCTCCATCTAAGTACAAGCCCTGGCAGGTCCAGGCCCATCAAAGTTTCTGCTGGCAGTCTAGAGCCAGAGTTCTTACCTGAGTCAGAATCCCCCAGACCTGTTGCATTATATTCAGAAACAGATTCATCATCTGATTCTGAGCTAGACTCACCAACCATGGTCAATATTTCAGAACCAGAGCCTGGTCATTATATTGATGTCTTAGATTTGGAGCCTGATTTAGACTCTGAGGATGGTGGTCAGGTCCAAGATTCCAAATTTGAATTGGTGGTCTTATTTCTGGATGCAACGTCAGATAATGATGCTGAAAATGAATATGTGGAGTTCATTCTTGACACCATCAAAAGACTTATAGTGGATGTGAAAAAATATCAATCTTTTACCTTGCTTGTCCACCTCAATGCCCTGGAGCAATTTGTTGAACTATGGGCAAAATATCAGTGCAATCCAAAGATTAAAGGGCTAAAAAGGAAGGTGAGCTATGCCATTGCTGTTTCCATTGGGAAGGGTTAATACTTTGCATGAAAGCTATGTTCAATATATACCTATATTGAGCGTCATTGCACATTGCCTCCTAAAGGGAAAGAAAAACATCATGCTTACCCTACCTTGTTGAATAATAAACAGATTGTGGCAGTGGTCCATTGATACCTCACAGTCCTTGCTGATGATGAGGTGAGTCTCAATCAAACCCAAATAACAAGATTTACTCACCACACCATAAGATCATGCCACTCCATTTGATGCAACAGGTGAATGGAGTCATCATTCCCTCTTTGGAACTCGATATGGATGGTCAACAGATATCAGAGTTGACTGCTCAGCGCTGGCTTACCAAACTTGGCTATGAGCTAAAGGAAGTAAAGAAAGGGATTTATATCAATGGGCATGAATGAGATGATGTTGTTACTTATCAGAACCAGTTTCTGAAGAAATTTAGTAAGAATGAGAGGTACTGTTTGACATTTTGACATTATTGTCTACTAATAAATGATAGATTATGACGGGCATACTGTGATGATGACCTAGAGCCCATTGAACTGAATCTGGATCCAGAAGAGTAATTGCATGTCCCTGTTTTTCACGATGAGTCAATTTTTTGAGCAAATAATCTTCCACATCACATATGGGTCCATGATAGAAGGATGCCACTGTGAAAGAAGGGTCAGGGACACATAATCCATGTGTCTGACTTTATTGTTGAACAAAGTGGGCGACTTACTTTATCTTCTGCTCAAATTGAAGAAAATTCCCTACATCCAGTTGGTGAACAGCTGCAAACACTGGATGCACATGAAATTATATATCCAGGAAAGAATTATGATGGGTTCTGGACAAATGACAAGCTTGTCAAACAGGTTAGTTATTTTGTGCATTGTTACACTAAATTAAGATCACTTACAGTATTTTTTTGATGAATAGATGAAGCAGGCAATTCAGATATTTGATAGGATGTACTCAAATGCTGTTGCTGAGTTTGTGTTTGATCAGTTGTCCACACACAGAGCATTTGCAAAAGACACGCTAAATGCAAAAGATATGAATGTGCAGCCAGGTGGAAAACAATGCAAAATGCATGACACATTTATATCTGCTGATAATCTGATCCCATCTCTGTGTGGCATCCTTCAAATGATGGTTTTTCCAGAGGATCTTCCATCTTCACACCCAGATTACAGTTTCTGTGGCCAGCTGAAAGGGATGCAGTGTGTTTTGGAGAAACATGGCCTGCTTGCCATACTCGAAGCTGCAAATGGAGGGAAAGTGGTTGGAGAATGTGCAACATGCAAAATGTCATGCAAAGCACTTGAACAGTTGCTATGCGAAGTACAGGTGGCCACTGATGAGCCTCTTGAGGAATCTGGTAATGCCACTATTTTGGACTTCAATCATGTAGATTGCTGCATGAGAAAAATGATCGTGAATCGGCACGATTTCAAAAGTGAAAAGCCACTCATCCAATTTATCATCGAAGATTCGGGCCACAAATGTTGGTTCTTGCCCAAGTTCCACTGTGAGTTGAATCCGATTGAGATGTACTGGGGATGGGTCAAAGTCCGTGAGTAAGAGTGGGAACTTCCTTGCATTGGTTACTGATGCCAGCCAACTTATTGCCATGATAACAGGTTACCGTGTTTCAGCAAATGGCACATTTCAGACCGCATGTCATCTTGTTCCAGAAATTCTCAATGATTGCCCTGTCAAGATGATCCGTGTTTTTTTTCATAAATGTTGGAGATATATGGATGTCTACAGGTTTGATTAGATTTTATCTATTCACATATTTTATCTAAATTTTGTACAGGAAGGATCTAAATGCAAAACAGGCAGAGTATATTGTAAAAAAAAATACAAATCCCATTGCCATTGTGGTCCAACCATGATGATGAGCATCAATGTGTTGATGAACTGAGCATGCATTGACTGTGTCAGCGCGGAGTTGTAGTACCAAATATGGTACATAACTCTAATGTCTGTATATAGTAACTCTGACACTCGCCACTTGAAAAGTATATATTGGATTTCTCAGTCACTCAAAAGTCAGAATTTGAAAAATCTAACAAGCAGACCCCCTTCATTGGGTGTCTGAGAGTATGTACATATGGTTAGAAGACTAATTATTATATTTGTGGACATGTTATAATAATTTTATTCTTGTCTATATGGCATGTGCCTATTTTGAGTGACAGACACTGTATACTGATGATGGTCTTGAACCAGTTGAGCAAGTTGATGAAAACTCCTAACAACTCATGATAGAGCACCTGCAAACCACTGATGCTCATGAGATCATCTATCCAGTAAAAAATCATGATGGATTTTGGACGAATGACAAGTTAGTGGAATAGGTAACAGTTTTAAAAAATGAAAATGCCAGTGGAAGTGACTTACAAAGTTGTTGCATAGTTAAAGCAGGTGATTGCCATCTTTGAGCAAATTTATCTAAGTGCAGTTGCTGAATTCATTTTTGACCAATCATCAGCATATAGAGCATTTGCTAAAGATGCCCTAAATGCCAAAGACATAAATGTTAAACTGGAGGGCAAGCAATGGAAGATGCATAACACACATATACTCATGGATAATCCTAATCAGTGGCTTCATGGATCACACCAGATGATGGTTTTTGCACACAATCTTGAACCAGGGCATCCAGATTATCAGTTTCAGGGCCAACTGAAAGGAATGTACCATGTTCTGGAGGAGTGCAGTCTGATTTCTGTGCTTGAGGCCACAAACAAGGGAAAGACTGTGGGAGAGTGTCAGATATGCAAGATGTCTCATAAAGCACACAAACGGATGTAATACGAGGCACAGGCAGTGGAGGTGAGAAATCTTTCTACTAATGACATTGTTGATTCGAGGAGAGTGGACTGTTGCATGTGAAAAATGCTGGCAAATTAGCAGGATTTCATGGAAGAGAAGCCACTTATCCAAATAATCCTTGAGAAAGCAGGTCATAAGTGCTGGTTTCTGCCTAAATTCCATTGTGAGTTGAATCTAATCAAGCTATACTGGGGGTGGGCAGAAGCTCATGAGTTTGTTGTAGTGGGAATGTTTGGTAACTGATCACTGCAATATCACTGCAATAACAGGTTTTTGTCTCACTGCAGACAGCATGTTCCCCACTGCATGCTATCTTGTGCCTGAAATTCTTGATGATTGCCCAGTTGAGACAATCTGAAGTTTTTTTTGCAAATGTTGGTGCTACATGGATGCCTACTGGTATGATCACACAGTCTGGACACACATTGAATCTAAAATATGTACAGAAGAAAAGGACTAAATGCCAAACAGGCTGAATTCACAGTGAAGAAATACAAATCACACCATCACTGTGGGCTAACCGTGATGATGAGCATTGACATTTTGATAAACTAATTGGTTAGATCAGCACACTATGGAACTAAAATACTGAATATGGATGAATAATACTGACTCCAACATCTAAATATGGAAACTCTGACTTGTGGCACTTGAAGTTCACTTTTTGGGCATGTCCGCTGATTTCAAGTCAGAATGTCAAAAATATAATGAGATAGCAGCCTTTATTTACTGCCTTAGGGTATATATATACATGTAGAACACTGCTATTTGCATTTGTGGAAATGTAATTATCATTTTCATTCTGCTTATATATGAGTTGCCTATTTTGAGTACTCGACACTGTAGGGCCCTCAAGGTCATTGCAGAGGCAGGTAATGAGTTCATCAAATGCCAAGTTCTTATAGATGGCGGTGGCAAGAACAGAATCAATGACATGGACAAAGAGTGTTTTGGGGAGGAGGGTAATAATCTGGTTGTTCAACTCAGAGAAGAGGCAGTTGGGGCAACATGATGAAGCATCAGGACCAGAGAGTAAGGAACCAGTGACATGGGTCATCTTGAGGTCAAAATCTGCAAGGTTGAGAAGCCAACAAGCTTGTCAGTGGTTGAGGTTCTGGAGCTGATGAAAATATATCAGATTCTTATGGTTAGTGAAAACCTAGACTGGGAATTGTGAACCTCAAAGATAGTGACACCAGGACTTAAGTGCATGGATGATGGCTAAAAGCTCTCTATCAAAGATGTCATAGTTTTGTTCTGCTGGGAAGAATGATTGTGAGAGGTAGGAATAGGGATGCCAATCCCCATTGAAGTTGGTCTGTAGGAGGATGGCCCTAGTAGCATCTCAAGATGTGTCAGTGGTCACAGCAAAGGTCAGGAGAGGTCAGAGAGGTAAAGGATGGGATGAAAGAGAAAGAGCTTCTTGAGCTCATTGAAGGATTACTGGCATTGGGGAGTCTAAAGCCAGGCCATGGTTTTCTTGGTTAGGTTAATAAGGGGGTGGGTGATATTGGAGTAGGAGGAGATGAAATGCTGGTTGAAGTTTGCAAATCCAAGAAAGGAGTGCATGTCTTTGACTTTCTTTGGGACCAGCCAGGAGGCAATGCCATCAAGTTTGATGGGGTCCATGGCGAGTTTGCCCAGTTTGACAATCATCAACCTCTGGGGTGGTGAACTTGCACTTGTTAAGATGTAGGTGAAGGTCAAGCACCATTATTCATTGAAGGATGTGGCAAGTGCATTCTGTGTGGGATTTGTTGTTAGGGGAGAAGACAAGGAGGTCATCCATATAGATGACGAGCCACCCTTTAGTGATTATGTCTCAGAATGAGTTGTTCATGCTGAAAAACATGACCATGGGTTCAAAGAGGCCTTTGTGAGTGATGAAGGTGCCTTTCCATTGATGACCATCTTTGATGCATACATTGTTATATCCCCAATGGATGTCAAACTTAGTGAAGACTTTTGCTCCTTTGGCTTGCCAACAAGATCAGAGACAAGGGGTAGAGGATAAGCATCGCAGAATCTGTAATCTTGGCATAGGCAAAGTTTGCTATCCTTTTTCTTGATGAAGAAGAAAGGAGAGGCCTGTGGAGATTTAGAGGAATGGATCTTCATGGAGCAAAGATTCTCTTCTAGGAAGACTTCCATTACTTTTTGTTCTTTAGGAGACAAAGGATAGATTTTTCTAATCTTCGGGACAAAGGACTCATCAAGGTTGATTTCATGGTCATAGGGGTGGGATGGAGGAAGGGATTTGCAGTTTTTTTCTTCAAAGACTTTGGCAAAGTCAGAGTACTCTGGGGGTAGAATGATATCCTGGGTCTGTGTTCCCACTTTTTCTGTAAGTTTAGTGGCTTTGGAGTAGCAGGTGATGGTTGCTGAAGGTAGGATGTATGGTCCTTCTTAGGTGATGTGGTTGATGAAATAATGGCTAAGAGTCTGGTGTTGCCATTATTTTTCAGATTGGATGTCTAGGTATGCATGTAGGTGCCTGTGGGTTTTGGATGTGGTGTTCACACACCAAATTAAAGTTTCTCTGAAGCCTTGAAGTGGGGGAGTGTGGTAGTAGGAGTCATGTTATTTTTGGTCAGTGACATAGGCATGGTATAGGTCCACAGATTGATCTAGAACCTTGGGGACAGTGATGGTTTGCTTTTCCCAGTTGATAGTGGGATTAGTGAGGTGAAGCCAGGGGAGGCCAAGGATAATATTTTCCTTGCCACAGTTTATGAGATAGAAGAGGATCTTTGGGGTTACCCCTTCTCCAATGGAGACATAGAGCTCGGTGGAGAACAAAATATCTCTATTGGAGTTTGTAGATTGATCTACATTATGAACACAGATTGGTTGAGTAAGGCAGGTTTGAGGGAGTTTGTGTTTCCAGGCAAAAGCCCAGTCCAGGCAGGAGATCTCTACTCCAGAGTCAATGAAAGCAGGGGAGTTGACGACTTTTATGGTGTGTGAGGGTATCACAAGCTGAATGGGGATATGCATAGCTCTATTTGATGTGGATACTAGTACAGGCACACAGAAAATGAAATGTTTGGGAGGTAATTGCATCAATAAAGTCCTTCCTTTCAAAAATCCTTAACCTCCACTATCTCGACATGGACTTCTTTATTGTTTTCTTTATCTATCAGGTTGAGCATTTCTTCCTCAGTTTTTGCCACCTTTCAGTCAGCTTTGGGGCATGAGGGAAGGTCTTTGAAGGTTGAAGCACTTATTAGAAAAGTGGCCTGGTTTGCGACAGCAAAGGTAGAGTTCTTGTTTGAAATAATGTTCTCATTCTTTAGGGGTTAATTTTGGGATATGAATGGCATCGACATCCATGGTGTTGGGGTCTTTGTCACAGGTAGCCTGAGTGGGGTGAGGGATAAAGGTGGGGGTTAAGGTATACTTGTGCTGGCAGGAAATAAGTTTAGCATATTTGTGCTGGTTATCAAGACAAGAGGCATTCTTGATCCAATCATCAATGATCAAGGGGATAGTGTTCATAAAGTACACCTTTTTGGAGAGTGACAGGGGGATTCCAGTGAAGAAGTAGTGGCAGATGGTGGCTGCCTCAGTGAGCCCTGCAAGGCTGACCTGGTTATGGAACTCAGAGATGTATTGGCTAAGTGAGGGTTAGAAGGTTCCATTGTGTCATTCATTGATGTGGTAGGTAGTCAACCAGGTCAGGGCATTAGTAGCAGTATTAGGACTCTCAAAGTGAGCCTTAAACTTTTTTGTGCTACACCTCTCTATATATATGTATATGTGGGGGACATGCATGGACTAGACCTAGATAAAGCCTCAAAGACAAAGAAAGACATAAGAGGAAAAGAGGTAAGCATCTATGAGTAATCTGCAGTAAGAATGAGTAAGAAGAAGACTACAGATTGAAAATAAGAAGCTAATGCACAGCAGAGAAGATCAGAAGAGAAGGTGCTGTGGTATGAGAACTGTGGGAGTAGTAGAAGAGAAGCTTGAGTGAAATACCTGAGATAAGGATAAGTAACATGAGGTGTTGGAAGCAATAAAGTGAAACAAAAGAGAAAAGAGGCATGTAGTGTTGTAACCATATTCAAACTCGCCTCCTTTTTCTAATCTCAATGGTGTGGCACACTGGCTTACGTAATATGACATCACTGGTCTAGACTGATCATGTGACATGACATCATCAATGACATCAGAGGTCTGGACCTCCTTATCTCTTATCTATGACATCATTAGTCTGGACCGCCTCATGGTAGACACATGTAGCTTACTAACGCCTCATGTATTTAATGTAGTAGACAATATATAAACCAGGCCAAGAGTCGAGCTGTCCCCAGCTTCGACCTCTTGTGTCTTTGTGACCTAAGTCGCGGTCCCCCACTCTTAGTCACTTCTTTTCTTTGGTTAGTTGAGGCCGACGGTCGTGTCCTGCTAGGTCACTTCATTAGGTCGAAGCTGCCCCTTACGTCCGCCTCTTGTTGATTGCGCCGGTTACATACGCGCCCCACTCGTCATCTTTTACTCGCTGTCGGAAAGCCGATCCACAGGCGTAAAGTGGTCTATCGTTCTATTGGGAACGCGTTTGCTACGTGACAGCTAGGAGACAACAACTCCTATATAAAACTGTTTGAGCTGCGCACGTCAGGCGCTACACTTGGTTCGCATTGCTAGGGCATAGACCTCATTTGAGAGGACACGCCTAGCCGCCAAGAAATAACGATCAATCCCTGTCGCACATAGTGGGTCAGTGCAGCTGTTCTGGGCAGTGCAATCCAGCAGAATCGCAGTCTCTTCCGAAAGATCTGCAGTCTCGGCGTACTAAAACATCAGCCATAGCCAGGCAGAACCCGGTTCCCTCCCCTTCGACTCTCCGGTCCCGAGCCGGCATACAAGACTCGTCCTCGTGAGACGAAACCCCTGTGGAGCCCTCTTCGTGGTAGTGGCAAGCAGGTTTTCTTTTTTAGTATATGTGTACCATCGGATACGAATTCCTCGCCGTCCGCAAAACCGCCCCGAAACCTGAGTGGGACTGGACAGGAAATACGAATTTTCAACTTGAAGCAGCAAACGTCCCCCCACACCTTCTTGAATTGTTTTTCGATGCTCGCCGAGCCACCCCCCCTTCCTCCAACCCCTACGCCGCCACCGCCAACTTTATAATCTACGAAAATGTCAGGTGTCAGCCAGAAGATCGATGACCTCGCCGACCAGTTGGCCAATCTTCAGCTCGATGTGACCACTCGAGCAAAAAGGACCATCGGAGACCCCAGAGTATGGGACGGGAACAAGAGCATGTTCCGACTCTGGTGGGCGAAGATGAAGCTTTACCTCAAGGTGAAGAGTCTAGACAACCGCGAATCAACTTACGCGGTAGTAACCCGCTTGATAGGAGATGCCGCCCCGTTCGCTATCAGCACGCTCGAAGAATTCGGGGATAAAGATGCTGCTGACTGGCCGGTCATTGCCGACTTAGAAACAGAAATTACAACATACTTTGTTATAGGCACGCTTCGCCACGAGGCCTATAAAAAGTTATTAAACCTAAAACAAACTGGCGACTTCACCATCTTTATGAGGGACTTTGCGGCGTTATTCTCCGACGCCAAATGTAGTAACGAAGAAGCAGTGCACCTACTAAAAAGAGCGGTGCAATATAAGATCCACATCGAACACGAGTTGCACGGAACGGCACTCAATGATGATGACTACAAAGGACTGGTCGAGGCGTACACTGCCATCAACCAGAAATTCGAAAGGATCGCTCTGGCCAGGCCCACTATTGGTCCTGCTGCTCCTCGTGCTCCCAGTGCCCGCCCTTTCGGCGCTCGACCACTTCCGCGTCCCCCTGTGCCGGGACAAAGGTTTACCTCCACCGGTATTCAACCCGGTCAAGGCGCTCCAATGAAGATAGACCGCCAAACTCCGCGCACTCCTTCCGCTCCGGACAATCGAACTTGTTTCGGTTGTCAAAGAAAAGGTCACATCTGGGCAATGTGTCCCACAAATCCTTCCCATCGCCCCTGCAACCGTGCATTGTATGAGGCACGAGAGGCTGTTTCCTCTCTCCCTCCACAGCACCCAGGGTACACTGCATCCTGGCCCCCACAACAGCAGCAATTCTCCGCTCCGCCCCTGCCCACACAAGCGCCGCAACCAGCAGCAACAGCCCACCGTCAGGCATGGATGACGGAAGAAGCCGAGGCATACTGGCGAGATCGGCTCGCAGTAGAAGCACGTGCCAAGGCGGGTTTTTAGTGCCGACTTCAGATATGAGGGTGTCTGAGGTCTCGGACAATGTTTCTTTTAGTAATGTTTCTACATACAAAAAATCCTTAAATACAAAAAATAGTGTTACGGACTATGCACCTGTTTCGGATGTTTTCGATTCTTATTATGATGAGCCTGAATGGGAAGAAATAACCACTGTAATTAATTCTGTCGATATGTCTTCCTCATTTAATTATGAAGTGTTTGACATGCGAGAACTCGCCAAAATGGCTCAGAACGAAAACTATGAGCCTGTCTCATTCCCGTCATACGAACTGTCGTCTTGATATGGTAGCCCATCGGACGAATATTCCGCCGCGAAGTCTCAAGTGAGCTCGGCCCCAGAAGAAAAACATTGGGTGCTTAATTTCGCACAAATGCAAAAAAATGACAGTATTTATGAAATCCCTCACCACATCAGAATGATGCCATATAAGACACGGCACTTACGAGAAAATGCTCTAGAAGTGGAGTTAAAACTACGAAGGAACGACCAATCTTCGGTCTGGGTATCCGCTTTAGTCGACAGCGGTGCTACTCATTGTTTTGTCGACCAAGGTTTTGTCACCGCCAACGCTATCACTTGCGAAGAATTGGCAAGACCAATCGAAGTCAGGAATGCAGATGGATCTGCAAACGTAGGAAAAGGAATCACCCATGTTTGTCAAGTCCACGCGGAAATGACCGATGGCAACAGGATTGCGTACTCTTTTCCGTTAACATTATATGTATCCAACCTAGCTACAAACACAGTCTTTTTAGGATACGAATTTCTTAGTCAGTACAATCCATCCATAGATTGGAGGAATCACACTATGACTTTTAACCGTTATAATGATGTGAACATAAACAAAATCTCGCTGGATGAACAAAAACAAATAAAAATGGAAGTTCCTAGCGAATTTCATGACTTCTTAGACGTTTTCTCGGAACAAGAGTCTACGCGCATGCCGCTTAGAAAAACTTGGGATCACGCAATTGACTTGCACCCAGATTTTGTGCCAAAGAAGGGTCAAGTGATTCCAATGTCACAAACTGATTTATTGGAAATCCGTAAGTTCCTTGATGGAGAATTGGAAAAAGGGTATATCCGACCTTCCAAGTCGCCCCAGACGGCGCCTGTCTTCTTTATACCCAAAAAAGATGGAAAAAAGAGATTGGTGATGGATTACCGCTACCTTAATGAAGGAACGGTTACTAACGCATATCCATTGCCTCGCATCGATCAACTGGTTGATAGGCTTCGTGGTGCCGACATGTTTACCACGCTAGATCTTCGTTGGGGATATACCAATGTACACATGAAAGAGGGAGACGAATGGAAAGGTGCCTTCGTTACTCCTTTTGGGTCTTTCGAACCCCTGGTCATGTACTTTGGATATAAAAATGCGCCTGCTACGTTCCAGGCCATGATGGATGACTTGTTCCACGATCGCTATGATGACACTGGTGCCTATTTGGACGATCTTATTGTCTTTACTACTGGTTTGTCTCGTGCCGAGCACGCACAAAAAGTTCACGAGGTTCTACAGGTCTTACGGGATAATGATCTTTATTGTAAACCTTCGAAATGTTTTTTCTTTAAGTCTACGGTCGACTATCTGGGTATGGTCATATCTAAAGACGGGGTAGATATGCAACAAAACAAAACAAAAGCAATCGCGGAATGGCCCCAACCGCAATCAGTAAAGCAGGTCCAGTCATTTTTAGGACTCTGCAACTATTATAGACGTTTCATAGAAAACTTTGCACATACAGCTAAGCCCTTGACGGAGTTGACAAAAAAGGACGTACCATGGTCCTGGGGACCAGCACAAGAAGAAGCATATTTAACTTTAAAAGAAAAATTCACAAAAGCACCACTACTCGCATACCCCGATAGTACCAAAGAACTTAGGGTAGAAACAGATGCCTCAGACATCGCTACAGGAGCAGTGCTCTCAGTTTATTGCGAAGATGGTCTCTGGAGACCCTGTGCTTTCATTTCGCATTCTTTTGATGCTGCAGAACGGAATTATCCTATCTATGATAAAGAAATGGCCGCTATCATTCGCACACTGAAAGAATGGCGTCATTACCTTATTGGCAGCCCAAGGTTTGAAATCTGGACAGACCATAAAAATCTGGAGTATTGGAAAAAACCACAAACACTGTCGCCACGCCAGGCTCGATGGCATGCTACTTTGCAGGAGTTTAACTATGTTCTCATCTATAAACCTGGATCAACCAACGCGAGAGCCGATGCTTTGTCCAGAAGACCTGATCATGGTGATGCAGTGCAGAACCTCAATGAAAATATTACAGTGTTACCGCCACAAGTTATTATAAATGACGTACATCTTGAATCAACATTCCTGGAGAAACTACAAAAAATGTCCAAAAACCTAAAAATACCATCGTCTGTCACATGCTGGTTCGACAAAAATCAGTCAGTATTCATCAATGATTCCAACCGCGTCTTCGTGCCTCCTGGTTTGAGGATAGAACTTCTTACTCTTTGCCATGACTCTCCTATTGCGGGACATGCAGGTCAACAACGCACGCTATCTACTATCTCTCAGCATTTCTTCTGGCCTGAGATGAAAAAAGAAATCAATGAATACGTAGATCGTTGTCAAATTTGTGCTCAGTCAAAATCTTCGTCTCGTCCGCCGGCAGGAAAACTTGCACCATTACCTATCCTGAAACATCCCTGGGAGGATATATCTATCGACTTCATTTCGGGATTTCCTGCAGTAAATGGCCTAGACGCCATCTGTGTTGTTGTAGACCGGTTCTCCAAAGAAGTGGTATTTACGCCATGTTCCAAAGCCATCAATTCTAAAGAATTGGCTATATTATTCAGAGACCATGTATGGTGCAAACACAGATTGCCCAAAACAGTTGTTTCAGATCGCAGACCTCAGTTCTCTTCGGCGTTCACAACGGAGTTGTGTAAACTACTCAAGATAGAGCAAAAACTCTCCACCGCCTACCATCCACAAACAGACGGACAAACGGAAAGAGTTAACCGCGATTTAGCGCAGTATCTCCGCTGTTACGTATCCAAGAATCAAGAATCTTGGCCGGAATACATTAAAATGGCTGAGTTTGTCCATAATAACACGGTCACACGCGCTACTGGTAGCATTCCATTCGCTGTCACTAGAAACTACATGCCGCGCATGGGATTCGAAGTGAAAAACGACACATCCATCGCCGGACGATTTCAGACAGAACTAGGAAAAGCACATGCCGAAGTAGAAAATGCTCTTCGTGCAAATGCAGAAAAAATGAAAGTGCAGGCTGAAAAGAAGAGATCAGCGGCACCGGAATATCAAATCGGAGATTCCGTCTGGTTATCTACGGAACACTTACAGTTGCCTTATGCTTCCGCGAAGCTTACCCAAAAATGGATTGGACCTTTTGAAGTGTTGAAAACTTCTCCAAATACAGTTACTCTAAAACTGCCAGCCAGAATCAAAATACACCCCACTATCAATATTTCTCGCATTAAACCATTTAAAGATCAATTGCCTGGACAACCAGTTAGCAAGCCTGATGCAGTGCATATTTCCGAAGATGGTTCGGAAGAATTTGAAGTGGAATCTATACTCGATTCGCGCTCCACTAGATGTGGACTTTCATATTTGGTCAAATGGAAAGGCTATGACGTCAGCGACGCCACTTGGCAGCCAGCGGCTGATCTCGCCAATGCTCCTCTGGCTATCAAGGAGTTTCATCGAAAAAACCCGGCTGCGCCTAGAAAAGTCCAAGGAGTAACTCTCCAAGAATTCGCTTCCTTATTTTATGACTCCGGTTGATCTGGAATCTCAACCTGTAAGATGGGGTAGTGTTGTAACCATATTCAAACTCGCCTCCTTTTTCTAATCTCAATGGTGTGGCACACCGGCTTACGTAATATGACATCACTGGTCTAGACTGATCACATGACATGACATCATCAATGACATCAGAGGTCTGGACCTCCTTATCTCTTATCTATGACATCATTAGTCTGGACCGCCTCATGGTAGACACATGTAGCTTACTAATGCCTCATGTATTTAATGTAGTA